>JACMIF010000344.1:13423-43549 GCA_014805445.1 Diplogasteroides magnus | reverse complement strand
CCCGCAGCACTCCCCCCCCCCCCCCCCCGAAAGGCGAAATTGTTGACTGGTGGAACATCTGAAAGAACGACCAATAGTGAGAGACAATAGAGGGAATGGTTTATTGGAATAGGTACATTCAATCATAAGACACTACACAAATGAGATCAATTGTGTCTCAATATGAGACTTGACCCGTAATACAAGAAAGATAGAGTTCATCTAGTGTCTACAATCCCTTTCTTCTCCTTTGAACTTCATTTGCATATTGACACTTCCAGTATCGAACCATCTATCAAAGCTTCCATCTGTGTTGTATTCCACAGGTACTTCCCATACAACCTTCCGTGCACAAACCTACAATCCAGACTCTTCCCTTCCCTCCCCCTCTCTTCCTCACCTTCTTCTTACTCCCATCCACACTGTACATCTTGACTCTGTCTCCACAGTTGTGGTAGATCTTGATTGCCCCCTGAATACCAATCTCTTCCACTCACTACAGTATCCCTACAGTATATCTTCCACTGACTACAGTTTCCCTACAGTATATCTTCCACTCACTACAGTACCCCTTCCACTCAGTACAGTATCCTCCACTAACTTGCATCACTTCGTCCTCTCTAGTGAATCCACTCAGCGAGAAGATTCCATTCTCATCTGTCAGTCCAACATCCAACAGATCGTCCTTATCTTCTGAACGGAATTCCTGGCTACTGTAGTTTGAAGAGAACTGACTGATGTCGATATCGATGAGCTTAACTACAGCTCCGGTTATGGGATACTGGCCACAAACGAGACGACCACGAACTGATATTCCCTGCAGAGATCTTTCTGCTTCTACAGTATCCACAATTGCAGTTACAGCTTGCAAAGGAAATGGGGGTAGAATTGTGATGGGAAGGGTTGCACGTGTGATATCGAGTGCATTGTTGTGTGATTGACAAACCTGGAGTGGAAGGGTTGGTAGTGATGTTGAAAAGGAGAAAAGACTGAAGAAGATGAGGAAGAACATGTGAATGGATGTGAGTGAATGTCTTCAATTAAGAGAGGGAGAGAGAGAGAGAGATTGAGTCAAAGGTGGGGCTACTGATAGAACGATAAGGGACACACTTTGTACATGGAATCATCATCTGTCGATGACAGAAGAGGGAGACTGGAGGACGAGGGAGGGGAGGAATAGGAGAGAGAAGCAAGTGTGATCAATGGACTGTGGAATGGACAGGGGGACTTCCCTCTTGGACATGATAGGTACTTTCATCCACTCTTATCTATTCTGTCCACTTCTTTATCGTTGTTTTCGTTGTATGACAAAAGAATAAAAGAGTGTACGGAGACTAATCAATTCTCTACTCTATCATCTAATCGTTAACAAAAAGAACAATCATCTACACCGGTATTCCATTCTGTAGTCAAACAGATCAACATAGAAAATCAACAACTAATTTTGTGATAACTTTGCATAAAGCTAGACTACAACAAGCAGTGATATTAGTAGTGTCAACTACCTACAGTAACTCACAAGTTAAAATCCAGGCGGGAACCAATCAATCTCCTTCTTTACTTTCTTCTCTTCATACACTTCAATAGAATCGTCCTCCTTGAATCGGATCTTCTTATCCTCAAGGGCCAATCCAACCTCAGTGTTAGTCTTCGATGATGAGACAACCTAAATAAAAAGGAATGACAAGAAGAGTGAGACTCAATTGGGATTGACCTCTTGATCGCGCTTCATTGATTCCACATTTCCTTCATAATATACTTCTCCCCCTCGAGAGAAACGGAAGATGCAATTTCTCAATTCAATCAATACTCATCTTCTCTTCTGAATCACTAACCTCTGGAAGTCTCCCCAGTCAACGAGAACTCCTGCAATTGGTTGTTTCTTCCGATTTCGATCAGATATCAGGAACTCCTAAACGTATTCATTGTCACACAGTCTCTTACAATCGTTAATAAGGATAATGTAACTTCACCGTTCCTTGGGCAATCTCTTTTCTTTCCATATCGTAGTTCTATTTTTCCTCATTATCTGTCTTGTTTCCCCTGTCCTAATACAATATATTATCCATATACTCTAATTGTATCGTTCCTAAAAGTAGGCCTTGTTTCGTTCGTGAATATCTACCTTTTCCCAAAATCTTACGCTTAGTCGTCTATTTGGTGAGCTTATTGTGATGCCATGGTACCTTCTATTCACTCCCTCCACATCCTCATTCATTCTCTGTCACAATCCCTCTACAGTAAGACCAAAACTGAGCATCCACAACGATGGCAATCATTACTCACACAAATGAACGTCAATAAATGTACCCATTGTCTCATGTTGCATGTTTATTCATGTACATGTGTCTATATACTCCATAAGGGGGGCTCTGACCGCGTGTTAGACATCTCGCCAAAAGGACAACTCGCAAAAAAGACAAGTCGCTAAAACGACAACTCGCATTCGAAGGTTTTCCAACTGTACTTCCAAGAACATGATTAGCGAGTTGTCCTTCTAGCGACTTGTCTTGTTGGCGAGATGTCTTTTTGCGAGTTGTCGTTGCAGAAGTGCGTTTGCGAGTTGTCCCTTTGGCGAGATGTCCGAATCCAGAGACGCATGACACAAATATTAAAATGCATTTTCCAGTTGTCTTTTACGCGAGTTGTCTGGTATGCCTCTGACCTTGAGTACATGTCCTTGTCCCACTAAAACCCTTTCTCTGTCTTCTGGAAGACAATTGGATAGATCCTCTTTCAGTCCATCTACCAGTCTGTACACAACATTGAATGGACGAATCTACAATATAACATTACAATGAACAAAAGTCCAAATAGTCACCTCGATTCCCTCATCAGCCGCTGATTTCCTCACAGAAGGAGATGTCGACAAGTTGAATGTGTAGAGAAGAGCTGAACTGTCAGTCATTTACAACGTATCCTCATAATGTACCATTAGTGCTCGATGCCATCTCAATGTCCTTGGCATTCAATGGCCCAACCCCAAAATCCACAAGTTGAAAGTCACACTGAAAAGTGATACCTTGCAAATTCAACAAAGAACGAAGCCTTGCAAATGTGTGAGCCTACCTTATCAGAGGAATATGTGTCAATAACATCGAGAATTGCCTCAAGTGATCCTTCAACATCAGTTCGAAGCTATACAATGCATTCAACAATATACAAGACGATGATTAAACTCACAATGATTCTCAATTTGGGTTTTCCATCATCGACAGATTTCCTCAGTTGTTGTCTCTTATGTGCAATATGACGAAGAGTCGATCCAAATCTGTTCATGACCATACTGTATTGACTCAATCGATGATAATACCGTACCTCTGTCCTCTGTTCAACATGTGTTGTCTCATCTCCAGATATTTCTCTCTGTGTTCCTGCCGACTGTCTTCCGTCTCTGCCTCAAACACTTGTCAGTCATATAACTTGGACCATATGATAAATTCTATGCATTACAGTAACCCCATGTGTGTACCGTACTCACCCAATCCTTCTGTGCTTTCTCGTCCATTTCCCTCTTGACTCTCCATTTGATTGCCTTTTCAGCCCGTGTAGAGTCAGGTGCTTCCAGTACCATATCACCAGGAGAGGGAAGAGTATCCTTCCATCCTGTTCATTTATTCTCATTCCCTCAATTCATTTCATTCTCTCACCTGATATCCTAACAGGCATTCCTGGTTTAGCCTCTTCAACTTCCCTTCCACTCTCATCATTCATTGTTCTCACTCGAGTGTATGCAGTCCCTGCCACAAGAGTTCGTCCCTTCCGAAGACTTCCACGTGAAACCAATACAGTACACACTTTGCCCAGACCTCAACAAGGCATTTCATGTCTAATGTACAGTAACCCTCTTTTACCGTGTTCTACAGAACTCTCCAATACATGTCCCTCCACTCTTCCCCCAATGGGAGCACGCAGATCGAGGAGATCAGCCTGAGTGAGGATGGCCTCCTGAAGAGAACAATACAGTAACCCGCAAGAGATTGAAACGGACCTGTAATGCGTCGAGATTCTTTCCCTGTAATGCACTAATCTCAACACACTGTACATCTCCTCCCAGTTCCTCCACTACAATATCATGTTGTAGAAGAGATCTCTTTGAACGGGCCTTCAATTGAATGAGTGAGGAATACAAGGAAGGAAGGGACTCACTGGATCGGCAGTTGGCTTGTCACATTTGTTTATGGCCACTACAATGGGAACTCCTGCCTCACGGGCAAATCTGAATGGAGAAGGTAAGACGAGATGCAATCACCACTCAATAGATAGGTTCACATTCTCGAATCAATCTTCAAAGAAGTATGCGTAATAATAAATTTGTTAATTCATCTTTCACCAATATGCTGCTATCAACTACCCCAAGGGTCGATTTTATTAAATTATCCAACAGGCTTTGGAAAAAGTTTGCTGAAGTATGTAAGAATGTGATAAGAATGCGTATGTACTTGATGCTCTGTTCAGTCTGTTCCTTTACTCCATCATCTGCAGCAACAACCAGAACAACAATGTCTGTCACCTCAATGAGACAATCTAATGCATGTCTACTATTCCAAACCCCTCAACTACTATTCCTATATCACAAAACGATTGACTAACACTAGCTCCTCTCGATCGCATATTCGAGAAGGCAGCATGTCCAGGAGTGTCAAGGAATGTGACACTACGCTTCATTGAGGGAAGAAACACTGAGAATAGGAAATAAGCATAAGAAAAGGTAATTTGGTGATACCAGAAAAGGCTCCAATGTGTTGCGTGATTCCTCCAAATTCCCCATCCACAATTCGACTGTTC
This sequence comes from Diplogasteroides magnus, assembly GCA_014805445.1. Taxonomy (NCBI): domain Eukaryota; kingdom Metazoa; phylum Nematoda; class Chromadorea; order Rhabditida; family Diplogasteroididae; genus Diplogasteroides; species Diplogasteroides magnus. The sequence continues at coordinate 38,782 of JACMIF010000344.1, read as the reverse complement.
CTACAACAACTCTGTTGTGTGAATAAAACAAGATGAGAAAGATGCCTGAGTGAATCAAGAAGAGTCGTCTTTCCATGGTCGACATGACCCATAATTGTAACCACAGGAGTACGAGGAAGACATTCAGAAGAAGGAGCGGCATCTCTGCAATCAATCCTTATTCTCTTTCTATTACAGTAACTGACTGTGGTAGCAGATCGTCTCCTTCTTCCTTCTCCTTCACTACACGCAGTACCAACTTTGGCTTGCAATTGAATGCAGTGATGGCCTTCGCTGAGTATTCCTGAACCAAAATAGATTAGAACAAGTAAATGAATCAGTCGTACCCTATCAAGGGGAGCATCACTGGCCGCAGCTTCCAGATTCGACTTGTCAAGGGAGACGATACATTCAACCACGTCGTCATACGGTTCGTCTAATGCATTCGCCAGTTCCCTGATGAAACAATGGTAATGAACTAGAACGGTTTGATGCCAACCTTGGTGTCATATCCTTGTAAAACTCGACAATTCTCTTGTTCGTTTCCGTTTTCTTGATTGCAATAGGATCGACAAACTTTAATCGTTTCCGTTGACGGGCGAATCCTCGCCACTGAAAAGGGCAAAGGGATAATCATTGCAGTGACACATGCAATACAAGCACAAAACCGGTAGAATAGTGCAAGAAAACCAACTTGTTGAAGTTGTAAAGCTGAAGTGGAGGCTCGAAGGAGAAAGTGCGTGAGTTCTGTAAAGATGACAGCCTTGTCGAGAGCGAGGCGACTGCATCGACCGATCATCGCATACCGGAAAATCGTAAAATTGATTAAACTATAAGCATGTATGATTAAAAACGAGAAGAACAGCCAAAAATATATTTCTAAAATGAAATTTTGGTGCAACGCACTACGGAATTATCCGTGAATTAGGCAATGGTTGACGATGTTTAGCAGATGGTCGCTTCCCCGCAGATATTCTCGAGTATCTCATTTCTACTTCACTTTTATTGACCGTATGAAAGAGCTGAGTGTAATCCACTTATCTCTGAATAAGAATGAGAAAAGAACGTGACCTCAGATGAACATAGAAATGGAACGAAAGAATGAATAGACCACTCAACTGTCCCCAATACCCACTCATACATCTTCACTCGCATTCCATAACCATGTTGCTTTACTTTCTAATCGTCTATGTCAAGTCTGTCATCACCCAACCAATGGGAGTCCCTCCATTCTACCCAGGTGATCAATTCTTCTCTCTCTTATACCGTAACCCCTTCAGGTTATCCTCCATTTGGCTATTCCCCGTATGGAGGAACTCCTCAATTTCCCCAATATCCCACATATCCATATGGATTGGCCCATTTTGGTACACAGTCAACATATCAACAGCCATTCAATCAGGGATTCAATCAACCTTTCAATCCATACTACAACCAAGGATTCCAATCGTCTTATCAAATGCCATTGAGTGTGTTGATTCTATTGAAAGGGAGGAATATGATGTGATTGTAGCATATGAAGTGAATGGTGCAACATCTCCTCTTGTACTCGAACATGCAGGATTCCTGTCACTTGTCAATGATAAGGATAACTTCCAGGTAGAGACCATTCCCTTTTCTTCCCCTTCATCTTCCTCATTTAGCCTCAAGGATGTGGATGGGATGCAGTACAGAATAGATGTACCGATGGACTCGGACTATGCAAGGCAATCTCTCCTCCCCTCAATCTTACTGTATTTATCTCTCAGGGTGGATGTCGTGACTTCGCAACGACCACTCAGTTCACTACTCATGACTGTAGATGTATTCCATATGGCTATGCAGCCCTTCTCAAACTGATTGGATGACCCCTTCCCCTTTCACTTTTACATATGACAACACATAAAAAGCTTCAGCTTCATTCGTGTGGCAGATAAAGAGAGATCGGGAGGGATTATGGAGGCTATTGCACCATAACTAGTTGGAATGAAGGGGGAAGAGGCCACAGGAAGGGCATGGGGAAGAGACAACACAACACAATCAGTTGAGGGATTAGAAGGTAATGGATACAGTATCCATTGAAGACGAATTGTTATTCTCTTGAGGAAGTCCATTGAGGAATAACATAACGTAGGTTCTTCTAATGGTGGACGAGTGTATAGAGATTAGTCGAGAGTAGTAAAGTGTCATCTTCCTGTACTTCCGAGGTCGTTTCCTTTGATCGAGAGTGAATGACTTCTTTTGAATGGCTCAAGCTTCTCTCCCTTCTGTAATCCCTTTTCCCCCTCACTCCCCCTCTTCTCTCTATCCATTACCGTCAACCTATCCAGTATAAATGCCACTTTCTGGGGTCGACCTTTCCCTCTCCATTATGTTCTCCCAACTCATTCTACTCCTCATTTCCGTTACAGTCAAAGCTCAATTTGATTCCTCAAGTCTTCTCTCATCACGGTAAGTCCTCTTCTTCTCTCTGGTTACAGTATACATTTCCTTGTAGGACCTCTAGATTTGGTGGAATGTCTCCGTTTGGAATGGGACCTCCTTCACCATTTGGACCTATGGGAGGTGAGTGGAAGTAACAGAGGATTACTGTAAGTGATAGTTTGAGGTCCCGGAGGTTACGGTGGAGGAATTGGTATGGATCCATTTGGAATGGGAGGAATGGGAGGAATGGGAATGATGGGAATGGGAGGACCAGGATCTCCTTATGGAATGGGAGGAATGGGAGGTTGGATTGATTGTCTTCTATTCATATTCTTCTTCATTAACAGGTCCACCAACTCGGATGATGTCTCCTATTCATGCAGTAAACACTTTTCCTCTTCCTTCAACTGGAGGATTTCCTTCTTCTCTTTCATCTTCATCTCTTGGAATGTCTCCATATGGAAGTCCCCTTGGTGGAATAGGTTCCAATCCATTTGGAATGGGAGGAGGACTTGGAATGAATGGAATGGGATTGGGTTCATCTTCAATACCCGGTCTTGGTCCTTATGGAAAGAAATAGACGAATTCAATCATTCTCTTTTAGTTCTGCCATTTAATCAGGGCTTTCACTCAATTGTAAATATAATTTCCTTGAAGCCATCAAGTGCCTTTTGTGGACATATTTTATTTATCGTGTAATGTTGTGAATTTTTGAATGAATAAAATAGAGAATTTCACAAAATCATTGACGTGAAAATAACAAAGAGAGACGGACTGCCATGAACGAATCCATTTGCGAAATAGTGAATGATGCAGTGGTTTGAAGAAAGTTTTGATCTTGGATATGGGATATGATAGGAAGAGGGAAGAAACAAGACACATCTATTACGTTGAGCAATATGTTCTGCACTATTTTGTTTTACATTTTGTATAGGTATATTCCCGCGAATTGAAAGCAGCTCCATTTCAACGTGGCTACTCACAGCTGACCATAAGCCGTTTATATTTACTTCGCTACAAGACTCGGAATAACCTGCGAGGCTTAGCACAACGGTCGGAGTCATACCCATCAGGGCTTGGACAAATAACTTTTTCGGACCAAAAAGTTCTTCGAACAAAAAACACAAAAAATAATTTTTTCCGAACAAAAAAAACAAAAAAAAACAAACAAAAAAACAAAAATTTTGGGGAAAAACCCCAGTGCTTTTTTTTCAAGGGGCCACTGTAACCAAAGGGGCTTTATTAGAACTTCGAATACCAATAATAAGAAGGCGAAAATGAGTAACAAAAAATCTATTACAATTTTTTCCCTAATCTGTTGCAATTGTTTTTGAAAAGACAATCTTTGAAACCGATGAAATTGATGTTTTGTTGAAGCAAGAGCGCTTTGGAAAGAGTGTAAGTGGACATACTATTGCGGGGATTTTTTTACTTTTATATTTTTAACCATTATATTTTAAAGCCATTAGTTGTGTAGTGGTGTGGTATGGACGAGACATCCGGGAAGTAGAGGTTTATCCACAAGTTACGACGGGGGAATGAGAATGAGAGACCGTGCTGGGGACTTATATAGGGGGAGAATGATCTTGTCATTGCACGCTCGCACGTAGCCCTCGTGTCCTTGTGCCTCTCCTGCAACGGCGCGACGGGACCTGCAAAGTAGAGAACCACGGACCAGACAGGGGGGATACCGTGGGAATGGGGTCGAGAAGGACTACGGTAGTCCCCCCCCCCCCAAAAAAAAAAATTTACGGCTTCTAACGGTTTTATTTATGGCAAACAGACCAAAATCAAATAAAAACAGGAATATGATTTTATCATGACAGTGTAGGATTACATGGAAAAATATTGAGAAATATAAAAGAAAGTGAAAAGAATGATTATCTTTTGGCAATTTTGGCATTATCTAGTCATTTTTTTACGCCAATTATGGTAAAAAAGAGAAAAAACTTTTCTTTGGATATTTTTTGGGTTTTTGACCGAAACCCAAACAAAAAATTCCGAACAAAAATTTTTTTGGTCCACCCCAAAAAGCCCAAAAAACCCACAAAAAAAAACAATAAAGTCCCAGCCCTGATACCCATTTTTGAGCTCCGAATGCCGTCAGAATAAGAAAAAATCGACAAAAATGTGGCAATGGTCACCAGATCAGCCCTAAGCCTGCAGGTAGATTAGTGTCTTATCAACATATGGCATACACCCAAAACATGGCCGCTGCTTTGTTATTCTTGAAAAGGCGTCAAAAATGCACTTTTTTCTTAAAAATGACCCAAAAGCAACCGAACTTTGTCAGAATCTAGAGGTGTTCTACAGAGAATAATATAAATATGTATGTATCGAGCATAATGGAAAATATCTTTACTGAAGCACTTTAAGATAACACTATTGAAGACAAACTCTGCACGATTTCATAGAAGAGAAAACGAGAAAAGGTCTCATTGACTCTTCAAAAGATCTGACAAAGGAAGTCGATTCAATCAATGGCACCGTGAACAGAGTGAAAATAGTCAGTGAATGACAAAAACAAATGAATTGATCTACAAGCCGTAATTGTAAGATTTCGAGTAAAAGCGGGATAATTTACTTATATATAGTATTCAAGACAAGAAAAGCACTGGGAAGACATTATCTGACACTAAGGAACACATTAATCTTTTAGAAAGCTTACACATGGGGAAATACATGATTGGGGAAAGTTGCCGTGGGAGGGATGACTGATCTCCATTTACATGGCTCTCACAACTCTCTGGGTGGTTACTGTAGTTGTTTGTGTTGTAGTGGCAGCATTGTCCTGTCCAGCAGGAACTTGAGTAGAATTGTCAATGACTGAATGACTATCCTCTCATAAAGTAGACTGAATATCTTCACTCTGATATTGTACAGGAGGAGGAGGCCATTGATATTCTGCTCTCTTGACTGGAAGATGTTTAGACAACACTTCCACCTGTAACACTTCCTCTCTTTCCCTTCCCCTCTCTTCTCTCACCTTCTCTTGTTCGTATTGCTCGAATTCTGGTGGAGGCCATTGTACAGCAGGCATATGAGTGGCTGAATGAGTCCTTCCCTTCCCTTCATTCCTCATTAGGGGTTCCCTTTCAATTCATTTAGTGCATTTCTCGTTCGTCTAATCTCGGTCGTATCTTCATGTGATAGATAACCCCTCTACGGAGGTCAACGACAAATGGACTAAATGAATTGATAAGGGAAGCCTATTCCTCACCCTGGAATCCCTCAACCATCTTCTCTTCTTCTTGAGGTGGCCAGGCACGAGAAATCTTGGATGCACGGGGATTCATTCTCATGACCTCAGCTTGTTCCTGCAACGAATGATTGGATACTGTAGCCCGGAATGACAATGCCTGCTGAATCCATGCTGTGTCATCGGAAGCCTTGACACGATTGACTTGTCCTCTTAAGATGATCAATTGTATCCAGAATGATCTTTCGTCACATACACTTCCTTCTCGATTTCCTCTGCTGGAGGTGGCCACACTCTGTTCACTTTTCCTTTTGCGAATCCAGTTCGAGTCACTTCAATCACTTCCTGAGAATGATAACAATGAGTATAGACAAGAGAAGAAGACTAACATCGTTGACTGGAACCCATTCCTGAACCTTGGTACGAGGGACTGATTCCAATTCTGGCTTGTTCTGAATGAGGATTGGCTTATGTGGATAGAAGTAGTGTCAACCTCATCAGGGAATTCATTCCACTTCACTTTCTCGTATGAAGCAGGCTTACGGATGATGACAGTTGGCTGAAATATCAATATAATCTCAGATAAGTAAAGATAATGAATGAAGACAGACCAGAATGGGTTTCCTAGTGCAGGGACGTCGATTCATAATGTGAACAAGAGACTAGTGAAAGGTTAGAATGATATGTGGGTGGTGTGAAGGGGAAAGAGAAGAAGAAGAGAAAGAGGCCTCTACCTGTGTCTCATGAGTGTCACTCAGCTCAGGAATAGTGATCTTTCCAATTTGTGGTGGTGTAATCTCCAAAGGAACTCTTCTCTGTGTCTGCCAACATGCATCATCCTGCATTGGAATGTGAATGGATGATAGATGAATGTGTTTTACCTGTAGTCGTACTCCTCCAGGAACTTCTCCTCCTCCCATCTTTGATTCGTTGTCGCGCGCACGCTCTTCCTGTAACACGCGTGTGCATCTTCATACGAAAATGCGTTCATAATAGTAATTTTGTTGTTCAAAGTGGGTGAAGGAGGGTGTGTATCAGTGAATATTGAAAAGAATCATAGTTACCTCCCACCGCTTTGCCCCTTCCAGTGCTGCTCCTTTTTGCACTGATTGCAGTGCAGGAACGACCTGAACAGAGAGCATTGACTCTACTGAGGAAAGAGAGAAGGACTCGACAAGACTGTTGTTAGTAGAAGGAAAGAGTCTATCCTATCAATTATTCACTCTTTTCCTCCGTTCGTCTCTCTTCGGAATAACTCTGCGAAGTCCAAATGAGAAGATCATTGTGTGATAGGATAAGAGTAAGAGGAAAGGGACTGAAGAATTGAGAGATTGGACTGGAAGGAGGATTACACAAAGAGAAGAAAACAAGAGGAGGAGAGATAAAGGTGTTCTACTGGGAGAAGGAGGTGAGAAGTGGATTGGATGAGAAGAGACAGAGAATGAAGAAGGAGGAGAGATGTGTTGGTAAATAGAATGGAGAAGCAGCCTACGCAGTGATTGCTTCCGGGGAATACAGATAGGAGATGGATACATGAGAAGAGGACTAACCTCCTCTTGGGCAATGAACTTATTAGCCACTCCTTCTGCTCTCATTGTTGGTCTATTCTGTGCAGTGTTAGGGATTGTCCTGATTTGTTCATTTCCAAGTACTTCTTCTGTTACCTAAAATAGTCTCTATCTTCCCTCCCCCTCTCTATTGACTCTTCTTCTTTTCTTGCCCTTTTCGCACAAAATGAGTCCATTTCGTGCACATCTCTTCATTGTTACACTCCAATGGAACAACAAAAAAATTCACCTTGGCAGTCTGTCTCAGTGCAGTATTTCCTGGTTTCTGTCCAGGAGGAAGTACAGGAGGAGCCTCCTTCTCCTGTTGAGGAGCCAATCTACCAGGAATCTTCATGGCCTGGATACAATGAGTCATTGTCATCCTGAATGGATTCGTACTGTGTGTCCAACAGGAACGGGTGTAGCATTCTGTGATGCTGATGGATCGAATGCAACGTGGCCACGACTCATTTCAACTTCTCTTTTCATTCCTGGCTGTAATGAGAGAATAAGAGAATAAGAGAAATAGAGAAATAGATAAATAGCCACCTGAATGATCTGTTGTCCTGTCTGAGGCTGCAATGCACATATTGAAGGGAAAGGGAATGACACTTCTTCTATCACAAACAACTGCTACAGAGGGGAAGACAAACCTGCATGGGGGTCTTTGCAGGCTGTACTGGTTGTCTCTGCTGTTGTTGCATTGGCTGCACTTGCTGCTTCTGCTGCACGGGTTGTACTCCGGGTCTGTGCTGAGGCGCTGGTGGGGCTGGTTTCTGGAGTATTGACTATGTATTCATGATGTTCATCCTTCCAGTACCTGTGGTGCTTGAGGTGCAGGTTTTGGTGCACTGGCCGGTGCTGGAGGACCCTGTCCAACAGCCTTCTGTTTAGCCTGAGCCTCGGCTTGGGCCTTTGCCTACAACAATCATCCGTTTCATTCTTCGAACACAATTAACCTGAGCTGCCTTTGCCTGAGCTTCTGCTTGTGCTTTCGCCTGCAACAATTTCATTTTACGAAGTTGGCGATATTTGTAACCTGTGCAGCTCTTGCTTGAGCTTCAGCCTGTGCTTTAGCCTGAGCAACTTTCGCTTGGGCCTCTGCTTGTGCTTTCGCCTGTAACATTCATAGTGATAGAATTATGAAGATGAAAAGTGTATACCTGAGCAGCTCTTGCTTGTGCTTCTGCTTGAGCCTTTGCCTGAATAGATAATGCATTGATCACCTATTATTGGGTAAGCGAGCCTGGGAAGATGGCTCTGATGACTCCCCATTCCGATTTGCGTCGGATAACAGGCATTAAATTTTTCACGCACTATTATATGCAGTGTGTGAATCATTTTTAATTTCGGGATCACGAAATTTGCGCACAAATACTTCTGCACAAGACATTTCTGCACAGGACACTTCCGCGCAGGCCATTTCCGCACAACGCATTACTCCTTCCGTTTTCATTTTCATGAAATACTACCAACATGAAAGTTGATGATCTTGACGAAACAAACAACTTTGTTGCTTACGTCAAAACGTGAAAATGAAAACTAAACGAGTTATTTCAGAACGGCATTTGTAGCTTCCGGAACACTTTAATCCAATAATAATGAACTTCTCCTACTTGCGCAGCCTTTGCCTGAGCCTCTGCCTGTGCTTTGGCCTGTGCTGCCTGCTGTTGAGCTGCCACCTGAGCCTGCTGCTGAGCTACCACCTGAGCCTGCCGCTGTGCTGCCACCTGAGCCTGCTGCTGAGCTGCCACCTGAGTCTGTTGCTGCTGCTGAAGATGAATCCTCCTGGAATATAAGGAAGAATATTCTTACTTGTGACTTGGCCCTTGCTTCAGCATCGGCCTTTGCCTGTTGTGCCTTTGCAAGTGCTTCTGTTTGTGCCTTCTTAGCTGCCTCCTGAGCCTGAAACACTCGTTCATTCTACAGAGTTCCTGCAGTAATCGATAATGGAATGAAGTGATATCTTTTATGCGAAGCTCTTGAGACACTTATATTTACATATTTATGAGAAAGTGTTCTACACAAGACTACTAGAAATAGGAAGGAGTATAGAGAAAGGGAAGAGTTAGATGAAAGTGTACATGTGAGTCAATCATTGTCCCTTTCTCAATCCTCCCTTCAGGACCTTAGCCAATGCATCCTGCTGTGCCTGTCTCTGAGCAGCAACCCTCTCTTCAGCCCCCGTTCTCTCAGCTTCTGCTTGAGCACGAGCCTCAATCATGAAGATTCCCACACGGAAGAAGAGTATACTGTACCTGTTCCTGCTTTGCCCTCATCTCTGCCTCAGCCTCTGCTGACTGTTGATTGGCTGCCTGAACCCGGTTGATGTGCGATTGTATAAGATGAGATGATATTACATGACTCTGTTGAGCCCTGAGTGCTGCCTGTTGAATGGCTGCTGCTTGTGCTGCCTGAATGAATGAATGGAGTGGGGGAAGGAGTATCATTGGGGAAAGTCAAGAGAGGAGACAGTAAACTACTCGTAATGACTAACCTTGGCTGCATTCTGAGCAGCAATCAACTTCTCCCGTTCCTCGAGTGCCTGGATGTTCCCTTTGTCATTCCTCATACAAACACTCAAACCTGTCTCTCAGCATCACTTTTCTCTCCAGATGAAACCTCTGTCACCACGTATTCACCTGCTGAAATATGTGCAGTCTTGTCTACACTAGGAAGAGGAAGAGGAGAAGAAGAGGCAAGGGAAAGGAGATTATTTGCTAATCCACCGATATCCACCGATACACTCCATTCTTCTACAATCACTACTCTCTACTATACTTCTTCTTCATTCACCTTGTCTGTCATCTGCCATTCCCTTGATTTGACTCAGCATGGCCTGTTTTGCCTGTTGAGGACTGACTTCTGGAGCACTCTGAAGGGAAAGAGGAGGTCACTCCAGAAGGAGGAGGACTCACTGGTTGTTCGGGTTGTTCTTGTCCTGGATTGGCCACTCTGAACATTCCTCCTGAACGACGAGGAACGACGACCTGAAGAGAAGAGAATAAGAGAAGAGAAAGGGGAAACAGATGGAAGCACTTTCAATCACAAACCTCATCATCAGACTCTTCTTCTTCAGAAGATGATCCATTTCTTGCTTCCCAACCTCAATTCATTCAATTCATCACAGTCCATATGTCTCATCTTGTTTTCCACTTTCTTCTGTCATGTATGTTTTCCACTTTCTTCTGTCATCTCTTTCCCTTCAACACTTTACACTCTTCCTGAGGATCACGCATCAAAATCTTCAGAAGATCAACTATTCATACAGTATTATGCATCCGAACCGAACTGTTATATCTAGTACGCTTCTTAAATTTTTGACCGACTTTCTCTCTCATTTTTACGTGCTATTTCGTCGTTTTTTCTATCCTTTGCATACGGTTTGAAATATGTTTCAGCAACGGTATACATAGGTAAGAGTAACAGTTGAGATGGGATAAATCGTAAAGGTTCTGGGAGAGATACCTAATTATAGTCTCATAAAGGTTTCGAGATAACACTATTTTATCATAACAATCATGACACAGCAAATTTCAATTTCAAATGCTCCAGATAGGGCAAAAATCTGAAGATTGTCAAAAATAATTTAAATAATAAAGGAATAAGATATCTGACCATTGAACGGCATGGTGGCAACACGGAGTCTCCTACACACTGGCCTCGTTTTGTTATCCCCTCAGAGCCTCTCTCGACTAGTCAGCTGTACCTTCCACCTACTCTATTCCACCTGCATCTATTCTCTTCTCACTCCTCGATCCTCTTCATCTCTCCCCTTCTCGTCCACTTTTTCGCCTTTCTCTTTGACGTTTTCCTCCCACTCGGGGACTCAAATGTGTGTTTTCGGGTCTCGAATGATCTTTTATCCATGAACACTTTGTATGAAATAATTACTAGAGGAAATGCATGGCAAGAGATAATGAAGGGTTTAATGAAGGAATAAAGAAAATATGAATGCAGATCAAAAGGGATCTGTTACATTGTGAATACCCGTTGATGATTAGTCATTCAATCTAATACTATTCTCATATCACAGTATCTTATGTATCTCATCGTGTATACAGAAAAGGTAGGCAGTTTGTCTCGCAGTCTTACAGTATCCCAAGTTGCTTGAGTTCGTCTCGTTGTCGTTGCAGGATCTCGTCGTTCTCAGCCAGTCGTTCTCTTCTTTCTCTATTCAGAGTACCGTATCTGGAATGAGGATGGATGAGTGGAAGGGGGGGGGGGGACTGACGATTGCTGTCCTCCATTGCTTCCACTACTCGCAGTGGATGAATTCATCTCAGTGTTGTTGTTGTTATTCGATGGAGGAGAATGAACCTCAATCATCTCTTGTACCAAAAGAAAGAAAGAATGACTCACCAATGGTTCAGGAGACTTTACATCTCTTGTCTTCTTAAGTGCTCCTTTCTTCTCCTGGTACAGTCTACTCCAGATATCAGCATTCTGAATACTTCTGCATGATGTTTCATACTGAGATGTCCCTCACATCAGGTTGTGGTTCTTTCTTCTGTAGTGCACTCTTTGGTAGAGGAGGCAACTTTCTCTCCACAATAGGAGTCTTCATTGAATCTCCTCTCTTTGGAATTCTGGATACTCTTGCTTCAGATATTTGTGGAGGCGAGGAAGTCGTTCCCTGAATGAGTATTGATTGATTGCCCCCATTCATCTCCTCACATCTCTTTTCTGTGTGGGAGTTCTCTTGATGGGTATTCCCGTTGTCTTCTTTGGTGGCAACTTCTCAGCTACTACTTTGGGTGGGGAAGGAGAAGGAGGAGGAGAAGTGACCGTTCGTTGAGGAGGAATGGGAGAAACAACCTGAATGGACATTATAATGAGGAATGAGGAAGGAACTCACCTCAGTCTTCTCTTCAATCGATTGAACTGATCCCAATCCTGTTGATTCTGATGTCTCACTGGCCTTTTCATCTTCTTTGATCGAATGATCAGATGAATAGTCAGATGAAACCATCTTTCTGCAACAATGTTACTATTGACTCTTTCTACAGTAGTAACTGACTTGTCTTCCTCAACCACCATATTCTGTTCCACTTCCTTCACAGGTTCAGGAGAGATCACATCCTGAAGATGAGGATCATGCTGAATTCAGGAGTGGAGACAGTACCTGTCGGTCTCCAATCGGTTCAGGAGACATAGGAATCTTCTCAGGAGTCATCTGATAGGGAGGAGGAGAAGGACTGAATGAGTGGATGGGGATGAATTCTTCTTCTTTGAATACCTGCATGGACTAAAGTGACAATGAGTGAGAGTGTTACTTCTGAATAGTGGATGAACACGAGGAGAAGTGGCTGAGAATGAAAGGATAACAGGGAATGAGAGGGGAATGATTACTTGATTCACTATTCAATGTTTGCATTCCATCTCCAAGCTTTCGTTCTAGTACAAATTTCACCTGATGAAGAGAATGTATGAGTGATAAAAGAGTGAATTCACTTGATATGGAGAAGCATAAGAAAGAAGAGTCACTGCATCTTCGTATACCATTCCATCAAAGGAAATGGTCAGGGAACGAATTCTATCATCTAGATTGATGTGATTGAATATTGTTCATGTATCCCTTATTCATACCGACAAGTATGTTCCCACAAAGATCAGCCGGTCCTTTCGGCACTACACTTTTGACGTATATTCCATCGGTCATGTTACCCTGAATGTGTTCCTTTCTTTCTCTTCTCAGTCAATTCCAACCTTGATATTGAATCCAATTCCATTCAAATCTTCAGCTTTCAAATGAACATGAGTCTCAGCCTGAATGAATTGAATGAAATGGAAGTGAATGAATGTTACTGACATCATTGATATTCTCAACAGAGAAACTCTTCTGAGTCCCGAATGATTTCCTTTCCACTTTGAATGATTCAATCATTGTCACCTGAATGTCTCTCCTCATTCCTTTCCTATTCACTTTCCTCACCTGATCTCTCATTGTCTTCTTCGGTGTTCCTGGTGAACTTCTTTCAATTCTTTCTATTCTTCCATTACTTTCCACATCAACTCCTCCCACTTTACTTGGCTTTGTGGCATTTGCTGAAACTCAAATATTTATCCACTCTGGATGAAGAGATCATCCCCTTTCATCTTATCTATCTCGACCTTGTAGGTCATTCCATTCCCTCGCTTCAATGCCCAATCTGCGCCTTTGAACTCAAAAAAGATCTACGCTTGTTATATGGATGAGAGCAGAAGGAGATGGATGGATTGAATGGGGGAAGGGGTCATTCATGGGGAAGGGGAAGGGACATTTCATGGAAGGGACTCACCTCTGTTTCTCCAGAAAAAGTAGAAAAGTGCAAGTGCCACTCCGACACAGATAGCAAGTGTTCCTATGATGGAACCAATGATGGCACCTGCCAATTGGCCATCACTGAAAGGGAAAGAGTTACTGTGTATAGCATTTGATAAAGAAGACAAGTCTAATAAGAGAATGGACTGACCTGAGACACTTTTGTGTGTTAGTGTCAGCCATTGGTTGGTGGTTGTTTACTCTTTTCTTCTAAAGACTACAGCTGATGAAAGGAGGAAATAGTGTGAAGTGAACAGTTGGAATACCAGAATGGAAGACCCCATGGGAAGAAGAAGAGACAAAGAGAAGAGAAGAGAGAATAAGAGAAAGTGAGAGATGAGATTGGAATCAACGTTCAATCCTTTCCATTCACTTCAACCACCTCAATTCGAGAATTTGAGTAAGAGAAGAAGAAGGGGAATCTGAGGGTCGGATAAGGAAAGGACTCAACAATCATCATAAAGGATGTCCTTGTAGGGTTGAAATGACCGGTAAAGGGGGAAGGAGGAGACAAATGAACGAAGGTCAATCGACATTATGAGAGGGAATCAGGAGATGGAAGAAGTTGACAGGAAAGGGAAACCACTCCCTTTTGTATAGGGAGTGATTATTCAAATAGACAAGAGACCACCCTGGGGGAGTTGCCAAAGGATGGAATAGAATGAAGTGGGAGAAGAAGTGACCAGGCAGACACTTTTTGAGTGTAGTCATTGAAAAGAAAAGGGAGTGGACGATGAGGGAAGGATAGTGATATAAAATGATGGGAGGAGTTGGGGGAAATGAGAACAATGGATGAGATTGAATGGCATTGGAATGAAAGAAGAGCTAGGGAAGAGTAATGATTAAGGATGGACAGCTGGTTGAACCAGTTAGACATGCATACATTGACTATGATGTGTGAATGAAGAAAGATGACTACTACTGAGAGTATGAGACGATCAAATGGGAAGTCGATCTATTATGCAACTCTCACTATCCACTTCACGTAAACAACGAATGATTAGTGATAAGGGAAATAGGACAGATTGGGATGATCTCATTTCAAGGGAACGGCATGGGGTGAAATGGGTGGACTATCTGAGGATGAAGGTGTATAAATGATGGAATGAGACGACCTTGTGAACATATGTCATGAGGAGTGATAATTGAGGGGAGTCCATAAAGGGACAATGGGGGATGTTGCATCAATGGTGTGTTATTGTTGGAAGTGAATGAGAGAAAGAGGAATAGACTGGGATATTACAGTCATTGATTATCACAAGAGAAGGGGGTGAAGTATGAGTAAGGGGGATACAGTGAGTGTATGTACAGAGAGACTCTTGACTGATACAATGCATGTTCCCCCTCAATACAACAACTCTTCTCACTAGAAGGCACACTGCTTTATCTCCACTCTTTGTACAAATACAGTTATTATTAATCCTCTCGGACATCTCATAATCTTCTCACTATTATCCTCTTCTTTGGCTTCACTTTCTCCAGAAGTTCCTCTCTTATTCTTTCTGTTGAAACTGTCGTCAATTCAACAGGAGAAGTTTGTTCGATTTCAGAAGAAAAAGAAGGAAATGGAGTTGTGGATGAAGTAATCTCAATTGTTGAGGTCGTCTTTATAATCTGAACAAATCGAGATACTTCCTATTTTCTATCATAATAATCGCCTTACCTTTCTCTTCAATGATTTGTGTACATCATTCTTTCTCTGAATGAATCCTCTTCTCTGATCAAACCTGTATTCAATTCACTTTTCTCTCCTCACTTTCCCTTTTCTCACGTGATTATCTTTGCTGTCCCCATGTGTCTTTCCTCCAGAGTCTTCTGAATCTCCTGACGACGAACGTCCTAAGATTCACTCATTGAGGACATTCTCAGAATGTTCTGGTACTTGTCTGATGATATTGATGATAGGATCGTAGATTTCCTTTCTGGCTCGTAGACCCCACATGAAATCGTTGTGGTTGAAATCGGAGACTTTCCTGTTTAGAGAAACTTATAATATTTCTATTGGATACTCAGTTAGTGCTACTGATTGAGTGAGCAATACTCACGTGGCGATCTTTAGTACAGATGAATTCAATCGACGCATTATGAATCCTGACAGAGGGAATTGTTCTTGTTTCCCTCATCGAAATTACCTTCAACGTCTTCAGGATTGGCTAGATAATCAGCTTCAGAATAGAAGAGATAAGTAGGAGCAGACACTTGGGAGAGGTCGTATTCAGGAGCAAAAGGCTGCATATGAGGACATTCGTACATGATGAGAAGAGAATGGACTCACTGCTCCGTATACTTTGAGGTTCCTTTCCTGTCCCAGATCATATGGAGCAAATCTCTTGAAGTGAACCAACTAAAGGGGAGAATATCATGCAATTGTGTCTCCTTACACGTACCTGTGCATAATGAACCAAGTTTCTAATGGAAGTTCCTGCAGGATTGTGAGCGAGATATATGGGGACTCGAGTCTGGAGGAGATATTGAGAAGGAAAGGGAACGATGGATACTAACTGCATTGAATTGATGAGAATCAGGACCAGATATGGAGAATATGAGATTAGTACAGAAGGAATTGGTTGAATTTGTAAGATCACAAAGGAGATCAGCTAAGACCTGAAGGGAATGATAGAGGATAAGGAAGAGGATGATTCACTCTGGTCAGAAGGTTGTTACGAAGGAATTGACCATCTCCAAAGAGAGTGAGAAGAGCCTTAAATGATGACTTCATCATTAACTGATGGAGGAATAAGAAACCTTTGCTTGATCATACAACTTTCCAAGGTATTGGAAGGTTCCTTTTGGATGAGAAAGACGAGCAACGGGAGCCAAGGCAAAGAACATACGAATCTGAATATAAGATATTGATTGGTCAATCAAATGATGATGAACCTTCTTTCCGAATTCTGGATCAATTGATAATTTAGTGAACAAAGTAAGAGTTCCCTGAAGAAAGACATCATTTCCATTCAGTTTTCCTTCCTGCCTGTGAATGTCCGATGTAGTAGAGATTAGGTTGTTTAGTGTACAGAAGAATGCCATTGATAGAAGAAGAAAGATCATGTTCAGCCATTTCTTGCCATCTCAATCCATTCACTCAGTCAATATTCCAGGATCGAACTAACGAGAACTTCCAGAATGCGTCCTCTTCAGGTCTCATTCTCGTGTGTTTCTGAGAGTATACATTTCCTCGGGAATTTCCCATCCACACATCATAGCCTTGATCGGCCAGGACGAATCCTTCAGGAAGGAGGAGATATTGAGGAGGAAGAAGAGAACTGACCTGCACTTTGATGAGGAAGATTGAGGACCCACATGGAGGAACTGAACAATAATCAATATGAAACAAAAGAAGGAATAGTGTAGAAGGGAAAAGATCGATCACCTGCACAGTAATCCATGCTGCAAGAATACAACGGGACGGGTGTTATTACGAGTCTCAAGTGATTCTGAAGGAATCTTCTTCCATAAACACAAACATTCTCATTCACTACCATTTCTTCCATGGGGAATTCTGTGTAGAGTAAGAATATATCCATCTGATGTGATCACTTGATGTTCTTCTGCAGGATAACCAAAACGGCGAATGATTTCTGGCTAAAGAGAAACTAATGACAATTCTACCCCATGAATGACTGACCACAGTCATAAGAGCTTCAGGATCAACAGGAAGTGAAACATCTGCATTCTGAGTGAGGATAAGATGCGGAAGGAGAAGGAAGAGAAGAAGCATCTCTGGATGACTTCAGACGTGATAAGATGAGGGAATGGATGGAAGTTGACTGGAATGAGGTCAGTGAATGGGTTGAGACAATTGTGCCTAAGAGGGAGGAGAAAGCTGCTTTCTCTTAGCAGATTCACTCTCGATATCCAGTTGTGGTGTGTGTGTGTGTGATCGTTCCAATCATTCACTTTCATAATAGGATTCTTTATTAGCTTAGCTATTGAATGGAAGACAATTTCTGACTAGAAACTACAATCACAATCAATAACTGCACATCTTTGATACGCTGTACTAGAAAGGCTCATCATATTCAATTGGTCTGAGGCATAATAAAAGATATAAGGGAACAGTCGAATGCCCGCTCCATACCAATACTGTCAATAGCATAGAGGCACTCTATAAGCAATAACATTCAAGTATTATAAGTCACATATTACAAGTGGTGAGAACCTGTGGAGTATCGTAACCTGTGTAGAGCACTACGGTACCCTAATTATTCTTGCTGGGACCTCTTCCTCCTGAGGGACTCCTGTGTTGGCCGAGTAATTTTGCACGGTATGCAGTTGTCCTGGCAGGTCGATTGACAGAGGAGACAACGACGGAACGACCAGAGGAAGGTTGTCTGAAGGGAATGAATGGAAGGAGGGAATGAGGGGAAGGAGACATACCTCGGTTGTTGTCTATAGGCAGAGAAGGAAGAGAATGTCGATTGAGGTCCTCTCTTTCCTCCTGAAGCAGACAATTCATCTGCCTCCTCTCCAGATGACAATTCTTCCTTGTCGTCCAGTGAATACTGTAACATCGACGTTTACAAATACCATTAACATCTGAATACAGGATTAGGAATAAAAAGATATTACCTGTTCCAAGTATCTCTGAACAGCATCAAATGCATTGGAGAGTCGATCCAATTGATCAGTCAGACTCTCATCCTAAACAAAGACATTCAAATGATCCAATTGTATTGGACACTCACATCTCTTGGTGGTTCTACTGCAGTTGCTAGAAGATCTTCAACTGAGACAGACAGACATCCTTTGTTCTGAGCCCTGAATGAGAAGTGGAATGAGAGGAGAGGGAATGTGAGGGATTACCTAATCAGTTCAATAGACTTCTTGCACTTATTCGAAAGGAGATCAACTGTTCTGGCCAATATTGACATTTCCTAAACAAGAAATGAACGGAATCAAATGGAAAGATCAAGTGAACCTTCTGATCTTTGGTCTTCGAGTGTTGCTTCGTTAGTTTATTGATATCTTCCACTACTCCACGAGAATATTCAGCTATTACCTTAATGTTTCACTTCAAGAGCGGCAGTGACTATAATTGTGATTATAAAGGTAAAGTGAAGAATGAGATGTTCCCAAAGGAAGTTCAAGGGAAATAAAGCTACATAAAAGAGACAAGAATCATTTATTCAATTTCTTTCATCTGTATGTAAAGGTAACTAAAACAGTCTTGCGCAAAGCACAATGCGTATGCTGAACCATCTTACACCTTGATTCTTCTTTTCGTTGACTGACCCTTTGACTTGCATGAGATCTTGCTTCATCTTCTGCTGTGGCAACAAGAGACTCCGAAGACTTGTTACGTACCAGATCCACTGTGTAAGAAGGCTCAAAGCAATACAATTCATTCAACCAATAAATGAAATTATCACCATTCTTGCCTGTCCCTGTGGTCCTACGTGGAAGGAAATCGATCGATTTGACACGAACTGATCACCTCTGAAAGAGAGAAGTGAATGGATATCAAATGAAGTAGTAGATAGCACAATACAGTAGACCACATACACCACTTAAACAACATCTACAGTAACCTTTCTGTGTTAGTCGATGCATCCGATACATCGCTATTGCTATAAAAAGCTAATTTAGCTGATGCAGAGAACGAATTGCACGGCCTTTGGCAGTACTATTCAAACGAAAGACATCAACTACCGTATTGCAATGAGCGTGGTGGGAATGATTGACTGACCTGGCCTTGAGTGCTGCAGCCTTCTTTGCCTCAACTGCAGCCCTCATTGGATTGTAGTCTTTCCTTCGCAACCATGCATTCATTTGAGTCTCTCGTTGCTTCTCGGGATTTCCTGACGACTGAAAACAAGCACAACATTAGATTAAAACAATAGTATTTACAATACGCCAAAAATTCATTTTTCAAGAAGTGAGAATAATTCACCAGAGGTCTTCCTCCTCCCACAAAAGGAGGTTTCTGTTTGGGGAGATTCTTGGGACTGACAGTCGCTGAATTGACTGCAGGTGCAGTCCTCATTGAGAAACGACCTCCATCCGCTCTTCTGCAAGAGAATAGATTACAGACATAAAGGGATGCTCACTACAGTAAAGAGAACAACTATATTGATTGATTACTTCGTGTTCTCTCCACTCTCGTGACTTTTCATTCAAACAGGACGAATATTTGTCTTGAAACCAGGCAACATTTACCAATCATTTCACTCTGCCAAATGAATATGAAGCCAAATCAACTGAATACATTGATCAGGTCCATTCAGAAACGACGACACTTTTGAGTCTATTTGACAGGAAATGTTAGAATAAGAGACAATGAGAGGATAGACAATGCATGCGGTCACTATTGAAGGAAACATTCAATGAAATACGCATGCCGATTTCATTCGAATGTAGAATTGTATTATAGATAGGATGGATGGTAAGAGAGATTACTGTACAAGACAGGAAAGAGGAAGATACAGTATGACATCGAAGACTACGGTAGCGTGCACACTATGTCTTACGTTTCTGATTGGCAGCGACATTTCGTCTTCCTGAATAGAAGAAAGTGCAAACTATGCTTAAGAAGATCGGACTGAAGAGCATCAATCAATGATTATAGTGAATGAAAGTGATTGTGAAGCAAAGCTTCGTGATGATTATTCCAATATCAGACTACAGTAATGTCAGTTCATGCTGTGGGTGTTACCTGAAGTTGGATGAATTGGAAGAGGAAGAAGTGGATGAAATGTTAGTTGTCATTGTACTTGTGGGAGTTCGACCAGAAGGAGGTAGACGACTTTCCATTCTGAGGGGAACAATCAGGGACATGCCAAATGAGACAATCATAGAGACTATGTGCATCTGATTGCAACTCAATCAGCATCTACTCTCTTGTCTATCCAAGCCCTTCTCCTCTTCCTTCTCCTCCTCCTCACCTCTCTCCCACTACACTCTGTCCTCCAATTGTGGTTGGTCGAGGAGGACCAGTCAGTCCAGCAGATGATGCAGCCATTCCAAAGACAGAACGGTTTGGAAGGGCAGACATGAGAGTCTGACGGGTCTTCGGTTGAATGACACAAGAAGAAGAAGAACCACGAGGGGAAAGGGATGGAGGGGCTGAATGAAAGGGTATGATAACATTCTAAGGAAGACAAAGTGGATATATAGACATAAATAAGGGATTAGTGTTATAGTGTAGAATAAATGTAATAACTGACCGGGAGGCCTTCTGCTGTCCTTCAACTTGGCCAATTCAGAGAGGAGCATCTTGGATGAATCTGTTGTACTTTGATAAGGATTACGAGCAACAGGAGAAGGAGAACGAGAGGCTGTGGTCCTGAAGGGAAAAGGATATGGAATGGATAAGAGAAGGGAACTGACTCAGTTGTATCGGATGATGCATCAGAATCTCTCTCGATGATCTGTGTAGTGATGAGTGTTGAATGTTGACGGGCCTCATTTTGTCCTCAAATGTATTGTATTGAGCGTGACAGTAGTCAAACGAACCAATGACATAAGTTCCTGCATCACTTTGATTATCACTGTCCTTTTGACTCTTCATTGACGCATCACAAGGAGAAACTGCTTCAGCTGTGGCTGGACGACCTTCTACAATACAACATACAATAATCTCTCCATCAATTGAGACTACTCAAATATGACTCACTGTCTCCATGTAGCAGTCTTTCCAATAGGAATCCCTTGTCATCACTCGATTCTCTCCTTGGTGGTCCTACTCTTCCTCCCTTCTGTTCACTTTGGGGTGGATCAGATCGTGAAGTGACAGGGGCTACAATCACTACCGTACTCCTACAGTATCCCTCTCGTCACCTGCACTTCTCCTGGCCATTCTTCCTCTTCTGGCAGCATCTTGTAGTGATAGACCCTTCCCTTTTGGTCCATCTCCTTCACCATCAAATGACACAGTAAAAGAAGTAGGTGCAGCACGGGATGCTGAATAGATAACATATATGATCGAGTGAAACAAGGATGACCGTACCCTTGGCCTTTGTTCTCTCTTCCTCTTCTTGTTTCTTCAATTCCTCCTCTTCAGGCATTGGCCGTGTTAGGTCGATCTCCATTCGAATTGCCTTTGGTTTGGGAAGAGCGGGTGGAGGAGGACAGTCAGAAGGGACAGAGGGCTAAAGATGGAATAAGAGAGTGGTAAAGAGAGCAAGACTGACCAGACTATGGAATGGATGATGTCTCGTACTCTCACTGTCACTAAGAGTTGATTGAGTGGGAGGAGAATGACGAGATCGTGATTGGCTGAATAGAGAAGAGAGGGGATGATAGGAGGGAAAGGGAGTACCTCTCTACATCAGTCAATGACTGAATAGAGAAGAGAGGGGATGATAGGAGGGAGAGGGAGTACCTCTCTACATCAGTCAATGACTGAATAGAGAAGAGAGGGGATGATAGGAGGGAGAGGGAGTACCTCTCTACATCAGTCAATGACTGAATAGAGAAGAGAGGGGATGATAGGAGGGAGAGGGAGTACCTCTCTACATCAGTCAATGATTCCTCATTCCCTCCAAATACTCCTCTTCTTAGTTGTCGTGTCCACCACATTGATTGCTACAATACAAGATTCTCTGCATTCTCACTCACTCATTCAACCTGTTCACAATTATTGAGAATGGGTGCAGATCCAGGAGTGGATGGAAGGCAAGGATTCATTCCCATTGAATGTCCTCCTAGTCTACCATAACTAGTCGATTCATGTCCAGGCTGAATGGACAGTTCATTCCCTTCACTCTCATTCAATACTCAAACCTGAGATGAAATGGATGAGATACTTCCTTGTCTTTGTGCATGAGAATGGCCGAATTCAGCTGATGATCGAGTGGAATCCCTTCTGAACTACTGTTGAGTACTGTACCAGAGTGTTCACACCTGAATGCATCACTCCTTCCATTCTCTGGATCCTCTGGTTGTGAAGTGGGAGGGGAATACTGTTGTTGACGGGCTGAATGATATCCAGCAGCAAATGAAGTCACCCCCTGAATCCATCCAGTATATCACACAAAACAAAATGCGAACTTTGGAAAAATGAGGAGATCCAGGTACTTGATGAGCACTCGATTCATCTGTAAATGCACATATGCGAATGACAAAAATGGAAAGGACAATCAAATGAAATGACTAACCAATTCCCCTTGACAAATCATCAGTGCTACATGCTGCCTGTTGGTATGCAGGACGAGGACTGTATCCTGATTGAGGAACAGCGAATCGAGAAGAGAACTGGGCAAGAGGGGCCATTGCATATCCTGCAGAGGGATACTGTAGACCGAAGGAGATTGCAATTGAGTACCTTGAATGGGTGGAGCGTATGGATAGTATCCAGGAGCAGTTGCACCAGGAGGAGCTCCTGGTGGAGGAGGATAGTACATGGGCTGGTAGTAGAGAGGAGTGGGTCCAGTCTGGGGAACTATGAAGTGTTGACCGGTTGATGGGTCTACGAATACTTGACCGGGCACTGCAAGAGAGGGAATATTGATTGAATATGGACGGATACGGTACCTGGTTGCAGCATTTGTTGAGGAGGACGTGCTGAGTGCTTGGGAGTTCCTCCTCCTGAAGAATATTGTATTAGATTGACTAAAGTGTTTCAAGAGTGTATATATACCGTACCCGTGGTACTTCTGTTGTCATCTCCCCTTGGAGAGGATGATGACACACTGTCTGCCATCTCCGGTCCCTCAAACAATATCATTAGAAAGACAGTCTCATTATTGAGAAGGTCCAAAAGTTATGGAGGGTGCGAGTATTCTCAAACGGTCGGACTACTTTGTCAAATATATTATGAAGATGAATGACAAATGAACATAGGGAGACAAATCCTGTTCGAGATTCAAAGGGAATTCAAAAATAGAAAATAGTCATTAGGCATTGATGAATGGGACACAAAGAAGCCAATTGATGTGGAGTCCATTAGGAGATAAGGAATAGCGCCCATTTCTCTCATGATAACTTTACTCCTTTCGTTCCCCCTTCAAGATCATATTTCTTCTCTTAAAGAGTCTCTATGAAAGCATAACATTTGGTAGATGATCGAGTATTCACAACAGTCACACCTCACTCAACCAAAGTAAGTGCATGAAGGCAGATTGATCAAGTGTATGGAAAAGCGAACAGTCGACTCTCTCCGAATAGGAAGGAGCAACAAATGAAGAGATTGAGACCATACAGGGGAAAGTGAACAATTCGCATAAAACGACAGTTAGTCAAGGCTACAAGGTAAAAGAGTGTAAGTGGGGGTCTCTTCTCTCTTCACTTCACTCATCTCCACAAATCGCATCAATACAAATTACTGACTAGTAACAGGGAAATAGTAGAGACAGTCAAAAGAGTGAAATAGTTCTGACCTGATCGACAATGTCGTATTTGGATCGAGACGACATTTCACTGTCTCCTTCCTCCAAAGAACTCAATCCAACTGAAATGACTTTATTGAGAAGAGGTCATAGGACTTGTGAGTCTTTTCTTCTCTACTTCACACGTTTCCTTCCTTTCTCCATCCCAAAATGCAACCTGATACGAGTCACACAACATTCCCCTCTTCTTCCCGTTGCTTCACGAGAAACGAATATTTCAAGTAACGAATGGATTAATTTGAATTGAATGACTAAAGAGAAGAAGGCGGGAAATTGGAATGGACTGATAGGAAGGGCAGTCCATTATCACAACAATGCATTACTACGTGAGTGGAAGTGATGGATAAGGAGACTCACAGTTGTTCCTATTTGTCGATCTCCTCTGTGGAATTGAACATTGAATGGAATTCCTTCCACTGTCCAATGAACGTTGAGACTGTAGAACCTGAAGGGGGGAGTGGCATAAGGACTGGGGAACATATGATGGGGAAGGGAAGTGATTGAGAAGAACAAAAAGGAAGAGAGAAAAAGAGGGTGACGATGAGTGGGCAAAGAAGAGGAAATGAGATAAGGACAACATAGTCAGTGGATTATCAGTGACAAGTACAGGAGGCAAATATATTGTTCCTAAGTCATTTTGTAGACAACCTTCATTACTGCTCGTTGAGTAGGCATCACAACTTCTTCGTTGCCAAGTAACGAGTAGAATGAGTGTGGAACAGAGATTGTGTTCGGATAAAAGGGACCATTTGTGTATCCGTGGAAGGGTGTTAAATAAATAGTGAAAGAGCAACGATTGGATGTGAGCTGTCACATTGAGTTAGAGAGAAGACAATGACAAGTCTCAACGAAAAGAGACTAACTCTTGTACAAATGAATCTTTTTATAGGACTAATCTCTGCAGAAGAGCAAATGGTGACAAGGGGAACAAAAAGAGGAAGAGGACACGTATGGAAAGAAGAGAAGGGAGTAATCTACTTATAACTAGGGTGTCGCATTCGGTGCTTTTAGTGCATTCGTCAATCGTCTAATCTCCGTGGAGCGGTTGTCCCTCCCATGTGATAGACAACCGCTCCGCGGAGATTAGACGAATGACGAATGCACTAAAAGCACCGAATGCGACACCCTACTTATAACCCACATTCCACTACCTCACGCAACATAGACAATGGAGGGACAGTCAATATGTCAAGGGAAGAGGAATGATCAAAGTATGCATGGGACTGCTCTCTCCAATGTTCCTTCTTCCACTTCCATTATCTACAAACACAATCCCCTTCAACTCTCTCATTCACATTCAGTATATTTCCACTGGACAATGGCTCAAGTCTCAAGGTGAAAGGGAGAAAAGCCCTTTCTCGACCGGCTTCAATCAACATCATAACGGGCAACATCATCAATTATCCCTTCAAACGTGATCTGTCATTAGAGAAGAGCCGATCCGAATGACAATTGATTCGAGTGCATGAGAGTCTACCACAAAAGTAGTCGCAGCTGTGTCAAATTGGCAGACATTAGAGGGGGGGGGGGGGGGGGGGGTGACCAAAAAAAAGCGGGAATGGGGGTGAGGGTGTGGTTGAAGGGCTTTGAGAAAGGGAG
>JACMIF010000344.1:1733-13413 GCA_014805445.1 Diplogasteroides magnus | reverse complement strand
CCCCCCCCCCCCCCCCCCCCCCCCCCGGAGGGTGTCCACAAAACATCCGTGAAAGGAGTGAAGCTGTTCATTCAAGGCAATGAGAAAAGATGAGAGAAGATACACGCAGGAGCTACAAAAAAGGAGACAAAGTGTTCGATTGAGTCGGTTCATCAAAGGAAATGAAGCATAAACGGAGAAAGCTCTTTACAGAGAAGACTTAGCGGTGCCTTGTGAGAGGATGATAAAAGAAGAACGAGAAAAGGAGATCAAGGCTACGACTATATTGAGAGAAAAGTTCTTACTACAAATGAGAGGTGAGGAAGAGGAGATTGACCATATGATCAATAGTTTCATCTGAAGTGAATGAGCATGTGTGAGTGAATGGAAAGAGAACAACTATGATGTATCCCATGACAAGGCTGTCGACTGAACAGTAAGCAGTACTCATGAATAATCGATGAGGGAACAATCTTCCACTCGATCGATTCGTTTGAGAGAACGACTGTGGGGGGTTTGTGAAGCACCCGAAACGGAAGAAGAGTGAGGAGAATGGGAGAGGGAAGGGATTGAAAGGATCGAGGGAGTGAGGGGGGGAGGCTTGACCCCTTCAGGGCATGACCTACACGGGGGAGGAAGCCTTCTCTCCTATTGTGAATACGCACGCAATGCCTCACATGAATGAATACAAAGAATAGCATGAAAAAGTAATAACAGGATGACTTCGAATGTCAACATTTGCTATGCAAAGCGGAACTCTGAATGAGTACAAAAGGGAAGTGGGCAGTAAACGAGAGATGGCAGATGGAAAGAGAAGACATGATTGAGGAGATACAGCTGAGCTAACAGATAAGGAGATGAGATCCCATATCTGAAGGGAATACGACCATCCGTTCACTCATCCAAACACAAGTGCAGAAGAGGCTCTCTTTCGCAATAAGAAGCATGAGATGAGTGGCCCCCAATAGACACAATTACATTCGGGAATACTTCGATAGACAAAGCAAATGCAGAAAATGGGAATGAGTGGATGAATTCAGGCAGCTGTTAACAACGTTGCTATTGAATGCCTCTCAATTTTTCTCAATTCAAGCTCAAATGAAAATGTCAACAAGAAGGAATGCTTCCAATGAAATAAACACTAACCCTTCTGTGACCAAATTGAGGAGATGAGTAGATTGGCTCCTGTTTCACTTCTTCAGACTCTACTGAGCTGAGACTCAAAAGCATGCTGGTGATAAAAGGAAGGTAACTCACTGTGAAAACTGTTGCAGAAGCACTGGTCCTCCACCGTAAGAATGGCGATTTCCGGGAAGACTCCCCTGTAAAATTATTCCAAATTACGACAGAACAAGTGAAAACAACCTGATAAACAGAAGGATGTGTGGTTGAGAGGGAATAAGATGAAGCCGAGAGTGGAGAAGTCTTGAAGGCAGTTGGAAGATGTTCCGAACTCCCTTGACCACGAACCTGCCGCTATAATGATTTCAGCATGGAAAGCACTTCATTTAGAACAAGAATTGGCTAGAAGTATGCGTGAGAAATAAAACTCTAGTTTCACAACTGGCTTGGCCCGTTGCCAAATGAATTGGCAATTCGCCAACTACAGTAGGTGTTTGCTTTTTCACGGACAAGGAATACACTTCTTCATTTACGGCTATACGCCTTCCGCTCAAATGCTTTCAAAAACATGGGTATACTTGACTTCAAATCACAAAAGATTAAGTGGATATTGACCTGGCTGTTTGGTTCCCACAATGTTTGTCTGAATTCGATCATAGAACGTCGATCCCCGTGATTGAATCCATTTTGACGAACGTTCTAAAATTCATTGAAGATCGAGAAACAAACGAGGAGAAATAGAAATGACGCACAACTTTGGGGTTGTTCTGATATGCATTCCGAATATGAACAGGATCATCAGCTTCAGGAGATTCCATCGAATCTGGAGGGAGAATTGTGTTATGATGGGGGATAAAGGGATGTGACACGACATGAAAATAGAAAAGGTGAGGGAATGGAAAGGAAGACGAGGGGAATCTGGATGTGAACAGAAGTGACTCCAATACATCAATCAAATGGGATCAAGTGTAAGAGTCGAACAACTTCGCACCGTTTCTTGCACGTGGGAGATGGAATAGTCAATCGATGAAGAAGTTGAGGGAACTGACAAACAAACTGAACTGCAGTACGTGAGTATGAGTCATGTGTACAACTGAGACAGTGACCCTTCCCCCTTCTGCCAGAGTAAGCAAGTGTTTTGCAGGTTAGACAGCTGATATATGGGAGAAGTTGAAGAGGGGAAGTGGCCAATTCCCTCTTCATCCTATTATATTCTCTCTCCGATGATCAGTACACACTTATATAACATGTGATGGGAGAGAAAGAGACAATGATTGATAAAGGGAATGAGAATGATCAGATGTCGACAATGATGAGATGAAAGACACACTTCCTCTCTCTCTCTCAATTCAGATGCTCTCTCTTTCTCTGTTCTCTCCATCCCTCACACACTCTCTCATCGGGTGTTCACCCATTACACCGCTTGAAATTCATCGTCCCCTATGCAATTTGACACGATTGTGAGGTGAATGGAGGGAAGATGCTGTGGAGTGAAATGAGTGAAATGGGAGTAGATGGCCAACTGGACAATCTTCTGCCGCCATCTTTCAAACGAAGTCTTCCCATACAAAAACGATGACCTTGTCTATTGGTAATGAATGAGTGTCCAGTGACACAAGGAATCAGAGTTGAACGAATAGTGACAATAGAAGAGGGAGACTTGGAGATGAGAGGAGGAAGGATCAGTGACTGTGAGGAAAGAAGCAAACATCAGGAATGCCACTATCACACGAGGGCACACTATACGAAATATGTGAACACTGAAATGCGCAGTGAACTATGAAGAGAGAAGAGAAGGAACAACTTGAGTCTCTTCCCCATATGTTCTTCCAGGCACAAAAAAGACTGCTCTGAATGAGGAAGAGAAGCTGTGGAACACTTGGTAGAATAAACCAGTGGTTATAAGGGAGGGAATAGAAAGGGAACGTTCGTTTTGAGTGCTCCATTGCATGATGCAGAAGGAAGCACATTGGAGACATCGTAAAAAGGAGAAATAGAGAGATACAAAATAGTAACCCTGTGAATGAAGATGAAACTAGTCTAGTCAATGGAATGGGGGGGGGGGTCAAAGAGAAGAGAGTCCACTCATTCATGGCACAATTCTCATCTTCTCACCAGGTAGACTCTCTCTCTCTCTTGGAGTAAATAGAGAGAAGACTGGAGTAGAACATCTATTGAGACACTCAAACATTCTCTGAACAGTGACCGACCAGTTCACATACAATCAACTAAAGCTCACGATTATAGGAACAAGAATCTGCAATGTAGTTCAATACTCCAATCAAACATCAATTCATCTTTCCTGAGCAATCCGAAACAACTATTCAATATAACTATCCTCATGATTCATATCTCTTACAATAACCATATCATTTTCCTTGTCAAAACAAACAATACTCTAGAAAATTCGAAAATCTCAAAAACATACATCAACAACGCGTACATTTGTCCATAAATGGAATATTGTAGCTTCTGTACATTCCTTTCAATTCGTTCTTCATCGTACCTCCACTGCCTTGTCAATGAAATGGTCCAATTCTTCATCACTGATGTCACCCTTCAAATGAAACATTAAATGAAAAGGAAAATGCCTCCAGGCCTGATCAGAGTATTTGTGACAGATCTCATTGACAAACACTACAAAAATGAATGTAATGATACCTTGAACTGTGCAATACATTCTCCATTGTTGAATGCCATGACAGTTGGAACAGCAGAAATGTCCATTTCAGCCGCCAGTTCTCCTTCAACCAAAATATTCCTATAATACACTCTTCCATTCAATCACCTGCATCGTCTACATTCACTTTTGCCATCAAAACTTCTCCACCCCGATTGATCACCTGATTCAAAATCAATACATAATTGATCATCATTTACACTACACACCTTCTCCTCCAGTCGAGGTCCGAGGAGTTTGCAGGGACCACACCAATCAGCATAGAAGTCAACGAGGACTGGAGTTGAGGAGTTCATCACGTGCTACAATAAAACATGTATGGAAAGGCTTCACATAATAATAAAATTACAAAACATAATATGATTCAAACCTCCTGGAAATCAGTGACATTGTCAATACGGAAGACAACGGGTTTACCAGACGAGAACAGGCGATGAATCACTGTGGGAGCCATCCTGAAAACATTTAAAGTACAATTAATAATTAATAATTAAATAAATAAAAAGTGAAAAAGCTCACAAGTGAATGGCAATGGTGGAGAGAGGGGTGTATCGAGTGAATGCCCGGGTGGCTAGGAGAACTGCAGTCGGACCAAGTCTCATTTGTCACTAAAACAGTCACACTTAACCATCCTATCACAAAAATGCGCATTGATAAAATGGGCTGAGTTTGCTCCAATCACTTACTGCCTTGATCACTACAATATTTTAGATTACGATTTTTTCAATCGAGAGCATCAGCTAGGGCAAAGTAGCGACAACGGTTGGTCTCTAACCAAATCACGCAAAAAAGGAATAAATGAAATAATACACTTTATCAAGAAGAAAATAAGTTAGCAATGAGATCATTACAAAAATTACAAAAACAAATAGACTCGAAAACCTAAGAACCTACAAACAACCATTTACTAGCATCAAATTTATTCAGTTGCTCTTCCCGCTTCTCTGAACATCTCCAATAGTCGGTCGTTCTTCTTTCGAAGGAAAGAAAGTGTTGCTTTCTGAATGAAACTCCCCTTCTTCATCTTCCAATCCTTCTCACCTTGTAGTAATTGGATGCTACAGTAAGATTGTTGATGACATCATCCAGTGAAATGGCCGAGAAGATTCCAGAAGCAGGCGCATCATACGAGAGAATCACAAAATGCATGTGTAGATGGTAGAATGAAGGTTGGTAGTGGAAGTAGATACGAATCTTAATCATATAATACCGTAACCACCCACTACAGTAATCCTCACTTGATCCGGCCTCACATTGTACTTCTCCCTGATAGCAACTAGTCCCTTGTCCCTTACATTCTCCAGAAGAGGAATATCATCAGCAGTGAGATCTCTGAATGATTCCTTCTTCCATTCCCTCCTCCCTCTTTCTTCACTTACCGTACACTCTTGATTCCGTGCCTATGAACGATAGCCAGTACATAAAGATTCTCCAGATCACTTCCATTCCATTTCAAATCAGGAGCCATGATGAAACCATTGTGACGATCAGGATCCTTAACACAAGTCTTCCTCTCATAATGAGAATGAATGTACATCAAAGATGATCCTTTCAGTTTCCTTCTTCTTCTCAAGTACATTGTATACCCACTGAATGAAGTGTTATAATATTGTAATAGATAATATCTGACAGTCAATTCCAATTGATACTTGTCAATCCATTCCTTAGTGATTGTCTCATAGTCTTCAGCTGATTCTTTCACAATGAACTTTTCCTCCTTTCGATACTTCGCAATGACCTTCTCATTTGCAGGATAAATGAGGGAAGAGGAGAGGGCTCAAAAGACTATTCTATTCCCATTACAGTTATGTGCAGGTCAAAATGACACCTAGTTTCACTTGTTTTCTATCTGTATTCCGAAAGCAAACATTGCAAACTATTGTGGGGACGAAATTTGAACGACGTGTCACCATTGCATTTTGCAGGAATCTCCACATGATAGTTACCGTAGATGTCATTCTTAACTATTTCAGTCAATTTGGCTGAAATGATTCCATTCATTGATGTTCTCTTCACAAATGAATCCTAACCATTGGATACAATAGTAGTAAGTGTCTCTGTATTCTCAGGGAAAGGTGATTTGTTGGCTATCAACACTCCCAATTGTCCATTTGGATGTTGTAAGAGTAGACTGATACTCTGTAATATCGATTGTCTCATATGCAATGTCCTCATTTCTTCTCACCTTATGACTGACATCAGATGATAGTATTTCCTTGATTGTACATTCATGCATCCATTTCTGTGCCTGTCCATCCCTCACTTCTTCCTCTTCTCTCTTCTCCACTACATCCACTGTCATCTGTAACTTGTCCAGATGTCATTTGGTCACTCAACCCAATGTTCCCCCAAGAATGCATGGTCTTTCATAGGACAACAGTTGTCGACAGCCTCTCTTTACATGATTACATCAATCAAACGACGTTCCCTTTTCTTTTTGTCCATCAGTCAGTGCTTGTTCCTTCTTCAAAGAGGGTTGGTAGGTCTATTTCGATGCTCTTAGTCATGATTGCATTACCGATTGCGTGTTTCTTGTTGCACAACTTGACCACTATCATTCATTCACTTGTCTCTTCTACCACAATGAACGTTCACTGTCAAATGAACGAAGACAACTTCTTACTTCATTTCATTGCCACTCTAACACAAATCTTTCCCCGCCTTCTCCAGCCATCGTTTACATTGGCAATAAACATTGGCCCTTTCATCGACCTTTTGTTCATTCTCTTCCCTTCAGGACATTCGACCATGTTGAAGTCCCTTCTCATTCTGTCTCTTTCTTCCATTGCAATGGCTGATCCATGCAGACCCAATACTCTTCAGGTACTGAGTGAATGAGACAGGAGATGACTCTATTCCCCTTTCAGTACTACTTCGATGAACCCCGAATGCAATGTTTCCCAATCAGATACAGTGAATGTCCAGACAATACAGACAACATCTTCGATAAGCTGAGACAGTGTGAACTGCACAGACTACCAAGTGAGTGGAGGGACTCCCACACTCTCTACTCTTCTTTCAGTGGACTTCAACAAGTGTGCAGCCAATTCCCCTTCTGTCAAGAGGGCCAATGGAGAAAGTCATTGTTTCTCGGAAGAAGACCCTATCAAAGTGAGTTTCCTCAATCCGGACAGTTCTCATTCTCATTCAGGGAAAGGAGACCAAGTGTCCTTCTGGATCATTCTGTTCCATGGGATTCCGTGTTGGAATGTGTTGTGACAGTAAGATTGAGGGTGAGTGAAGAGAAGTGAGGATAATGAATGGAAATGATTGTACAGAGGAATACAACAAAGATATGGCAGCAACTTGTTCAAGTGGAAAGACTTCCATCAAGAGAGAAAATGATGATTTCAACAGAATCTTCTTTGGAAAGGTCACACTCATTCAGTAGATGCCCACTCTCATTTCATTCAGACGTGCGAACACAATTTCTGTCCTGAGGCATCCGAATGTGTACAGGGAAAGTATCTTGCACACTGTTGCAAGTAGAATACATTTAATACGCTCAAAGCGAGTCCATCAGTCAATGTCTTCTTTATTCTTTGTATAATTTCTCTTCATAATGCCCGCATACGAGTATTGAATGAGCATAAAGCTTTACTCAAATACAT
The DNA here is from genome assembly GCA_014805445.1 of Diplogasteroides magnus. NCBI lineage: Eukaryota > Metazoa > Nematoda > Chromadorea > Rhabditida > Diplogasteroididae > Diplogasteroides > Diplogasteroides magnus. Next base: position 6,021 of record JACMIF010000344.1, on the reverse strand, counting down.
CGTTCTAATCACTGTGAATGAATGACTGATAATGAAATCCAAATTGGCAACATGAAGAGGGGGAAACATCTTATCAGTGGAGAGATAACAGACTCTTCTTGAGAAGCCTTCTCTTTCGATCGCCCCTACACACGATGCGGTCAACTTCCACAATATGTCTTCTACTACTTCTCGCACTCACTACTCAGGTATACTGTAGTCAGATAGTACGGTAACAGTAACTGACTACTGCTGTAGTTTTTGTTGAATGAGTAGAATGAGTGACTTAAGGCGGGAATGTTTGGTACAATGAAGAGGATAGCGATCAAAGCATCTCAACACATGGCAGTGTCCGATCAATTGCCCTCCCCTGATGAAATCGAATCAGAGAAAGAAGTGAAGAAGGAGGAATCAAATCTCATCGATCTACTCACAGAGGCCGAACAAGAGGTACGAGCTGTACCTTGTTACAACAGTGGCAAGTCATACTTGTTATCGTTTATGAGAAAAAGACGGACACGGAATTCTTGCGTGCAATAGAAAGCACGCGAAGTCGTTCAACATAAATCTCCTGATAAGAACAAATTGATTAACCCTTTCCTTCTCAGAATCTCGAATTCGTAGATGGTAGAAAGGAAGAAGGTAAGTCTTCTGAAGAAGCATCGAGTGATGAAATATTGGAAAGACTTGTCAAGTAAGAACTACAAGAATATCTCTATTGGAATGAGAGTATTCAGACTTCCCAATACAATTCGAGCAGATGACATTCATCAATCAAATATCATTGATAGAGATCTCTCAGACGAGTTCAAACCACTTGTGAAGCCATTCAAGGTTTGAAAGGACTAAAAATGTGTGAGTGACGCACTGTTCAGTCCCAATTGGGAGACATGCTTGAACAGAGAATGAAGGAATCTGATAAGGATGCAGTCATTGTCGAGTTCAAGGAAGGAGAATTCAGTGTAAGAAGGACAAGAAAGATGAAGGGAAGAGTCATTGACAGGAGTACGACGACTTCCAGAAGATGGAGAAGAAGGAAGAAGAGTTGAGTGAGGACAAAAGTGAGGAGAAGAGTTTGGAAGAGGATCAAGAGTTTGACCAAGAATTTGTGAGCAACAAATGATAAACAAATTATTAATGAAAATGAATACAGGCAAGTATGGCAGGACCCGATTATCAACCAAGATTCCTGCACAAATGTCTCAAACACAGCAAAGAAGGACAGAAGGAATACAAGTACATACTATACTCCTTCTACTCGAATAGATTATCTGTTGAGGAAGAGTCTTCGTGATTGGGAGATGGAATCATTCTCATCTGATGCCCTTCCTACATCCTTCGATTGGAGGAATGTTAATGGAGTCAACTATTGTTCTCCCAATCGTAATCAACACATCCCTGTCTATTGTGGATCGTGTTGGGTATTCGGAACAACTGGTGAATCATTCATCCTTTCAACCATTCAACGTGTCATTTTAGGAATGTTGAATGATCGTTTCAACATCAAAAGGAAGAATCGATGGCCGATGACAATGGTTTCACCCCAGGTTTTTGAGAAGTGAATGGGAAAGGGAAGGGATTGTTGAGGAGATCATTGATTGTGGAGGGAAGGGAAACTGTCAAGGAGGAATGGTCACAGATGTACTTGAACATGCAAGGACAGCAGGACTTGTTGAGGAAGGATGCAATGTCTACAGGGCAAACAATGGAGGTACTGTATCCACTGATACAGTATCCATTCATTCCACTCAGAATGCACTCCCTTCTCACGATGTGGAACGTGTTGGCCAGGAAACTGCTATGGAATCCAGAACTACACACGATACTACGTCAATGAGTACGGACAGGTACTGTAGAGTCGATTACTGTCAGTTACAGTATACCTTTGAGGTGTCTGGTCGTGAGAAGATAATGGCTGAGATCATGAAGAATGGGCCAGTTGCATGTGCAATTGGAGCTACTCCTAAGTTCGAGTTCACTTATATGAAAGGAGTCTACGCAGAGAAGAGCAATCTTACTGTGAGAAGAGAGAAGAATCAATGATGATCATTCATTCAGTCTAATCATATTGTGACACTCAGTGGATGGGGAGTAGAAGAAGGAACAAACACGGAATATTGGATTGTGAGGAACTCATGGGGAGATGCATGGGTTAGTCAATGTCCATTCATCTACAGTAATCTATTCTATTCAGGGAGAGAATGGATGGTTCAGAACTGTCACTTCTAAGTACCAGAATGGACAAGGAGATGAATACAATATGGGAATGGAGAGGGATTGTTGGTGGACAGATGTTGATGTTTACAATCTCAATTGAACAAAAGACATCAAATAGGAATCTCGGATCGTGTGAACCGATGGCAACATTTGTTGTTAGTCATTGATGAATAATAAATATATTTATTGATGGGGGAAAGTGGTTGAATGGACACAGTCCAATGTTGCCAGAATAGAAAGAAGTGTAAGATGCCATAGGAAAGCCCGTTGATCATCAACAGGAGCAAGGGAGAATAAAAAAAGGCAGAGTGAATTGTACCGTACAAAATGGTCAAACATGAAAGAGAATTACAGTAAGTGAATGATATTGTGTAATAAAATAAAAGCTACGAAAATTGTATAACAATTCTAAAAAGCGGAGAATGTACTCGATCTATATGTGAATGCACACCGTCAGAGTCAAATCATCACCGTAGATGGGAGTTCTGTATGCAAACCTGATTCATACTAAGTGTTAAATGATTAGAATGCGTGGAGAAGCAATAAGACTAGGGGAACATCCCAAGCTCTAATGGCATACGTGTGTTAATGATCAATAATAACGATGCACTTGTTAGATAGAACCAACAACAAGAGCATCCACTACAGTACCCTCAGGAAGGACTTGCAATTCAGGGGATCGTTTTGGGAGTCGAAGGAGTAGATTGGCTCCTGTGAGGGAAAGAAGACGGGAAGAGGCTTGAGATCCAGTCGTGTATGCAATTGGAAGTAGTTCTGTGAAAGAGAATATATTTTTGAATTGAATAATATCAAACCGTATGCAGTGCTCCTTTGTTCCTTAAGATCATAAGTGGTGATGGAAGAATTTGGTGGGGCAAGAACAGCACGCACATACTCGGGACGGGCATCCAATTTGAGTGAACTACCCAACTGAATGATTGGATGAGACTGTACTGTGTGATAGAATATACCTTAACTTGGAGTACACTCTGGTATGGATGAGTGTATCCAGCCATCCTTCTGAGTGCAGGAACAGCAAAGAGTTCCGTACACACCCATGAAGAGACAGGATTGCCAGGAAGGGCGAACACTGCGCATTGAATGTCCTCGAAAGTACCTGAGGGATACTGTAGTTAGAAGATGAAAGAGAAACACTCACCGGTGGCGAAAGTGGCTGGAAGACCTGGCTTCATCAAGACACGGCCAAAATGAATCTACAATAGAAACAAATCCATCGTGATGAAAAATGAACGCGTATTTGTGATAGTCTTACTGTGAAGTTGAATTCATTCTGTAGTACATCCTTCATAAGATCTTTCTCTCCCATTGAAACTCCTCCAGTTGAGATAAGAACATTGGCAAATTTGAATGCAACTCGAATGCCTTCCACAAGGGATTCACGACTGAAAACATGCAATACTTCATCATTGTTATCCACTTCTACTCACTTGTCTGGTACAATTCCTGCATCAATCGCCTTGAATCCTTTCTGTTGCAGAAGGGAAATCAATTGGGGACGATTCGAATCTCGAACCTAGAGACAAGAGTTGAAATGAAGAGTGAGGCAATGCTTACTTGTCCAGGTTGGAGAACATCTTCATTTGAACAATCGACAATCTCAACAAGACAAAGAATGGGAATGACTACAAATGAACAAACCTCATTTCCAGTTGACATAACACAAACTCGTGGTCTTCTGTACACTTCAATGTCTCTACGAGCAGTTGATGCAAGAAGGCCAATCTACAGAGAAACAAGATCAATCGAAAGACTCAAGTAGCATCAACCTCTGCAGATCCAAGTATAGTTCCTGATTCAACTAGACATTCTCCTTCCCTGATATCAGATCCTGGTTGTCTGAATGTTCTCTTCATTCTATATTCACTTCCATTCTCTCACCTAACATCTTGTCCAACCCTGACAGATTCATTGACTCCAATCACTTGTTCCTCCTTCCCCTACAACATGCATCATCTCTCTCCATTGCCACCATGGGTGCCAGCCCCTGCCATCCCCCCACCCCCCCCCACCACCAATCAACCTAGCCTTGGAAAAAAGATAAGAATGCAACAAACAAGAGAGTAAAGATTGG
>JACMIF010000343.1:29666-43619 GCA_014805445.1 Diplogasteroides magnus | reverse complement strand
GGGTGTCTTCATACACGTTTATCATCATGAGCGGTCCTCTTTGATGAGGGCATAGACATGGAAGAGAGGGAATGACTCAAGGAACAGAGAAAAAGAACAAGTAAGAAAGAAGCCAATTCAGGGGCTATGGAGGAAGTTTGTGCGTATGTGTAAGCATTGCATCACTGTGGATAGCTCTACGATTGCCCATATTCCTTGCCTACGACGTGATGGTCAGAATGAGTCTATTGGGAGAAGGGAGGATGAGGTCATTGCAGGTCGACACGGCCGAGGGAGTGGATCACTTCGCGAGTCGAATACTCATTCCGACCGCGCTCACTAAGAACACGTGCTATAGGAACTTCGACTTTGTTGTGCAAGTGAGGAAGTCCTCGTGTGAATGTGACATGGGGTCGAATTGCAGTTCCTTCACCTCTGTTTCTCCTTCTGCGTTCTGTTTCTGCTCAACGGTGTCATCATACAGCGACTGCGCGCTTCTCATCGCAATGCCCGTAGAAACTCCTCGTGTCCCAACGTGCTTCTCTCTACGGTCAGTTGCACTTCCGTGATGGATGCGCTTCGCCTTCGCAAGATTACTTCCCCGGCCCCCTTCCTCGTGACTCAAAGGCATCTCACACACTAATTTTTTGCCAAAGAGATGTGTTATTTGGTGGCTGCCTGATCTGATTCGAGACTCAAGTGTTTATGTGGATGAGATACAGTAAGAGAGTTAGTTATAAGTGGAGGGGGAAGGAACCGGGGGAAGAACACACATTGTGGAATCTTGCTGGGGGGAGACAATGTCTAGGGGGAGACGTCATTAGATTGAATTCTTCATTAGGCGCACGGTTCCCACTACCCTGTGTTTCCGAATGAACGAAACAGCAACAATGGGAAGCCAAGAGTAAACGGAAGGTAGTAGTATTGAACAAGTCTTGTATGTCTTCAGGCTAAGCAGTACGCGATTGTGGAGGAGAAGAAGGAGGCCAAGAGACTCAGATGTGCTGTCAAGACGACAATTGTTGTACTGTCGTCATACCTGATATGCAACTCGGTCAACTTCGTTCTGTACATTCTCGAGACATTCAAGAGTGATGTCATAATGGTTTGTCGAGACCCATTCACCCGTCAATGATTGGTTACTGTAGTCTGGGTGTTACTTCACTGAGTGGTACGTCATAGCCGCCGACATTGGCACTTTCCTGTTCATTCTCTCATCTACCATTCGTTTCTTCATCTACATCAAGTACAATCCAGACATCAAGGTTCGTACATTCATTACATTCACTCTTATGTTCCATCTCAGTCGGCCCTCCGAACCATTTCCTGTCTCCGTCCCTTCCTCCCTCACCTGAGTAAGGCTGGTTATGAGTGCACACTGTCTACCGCCGATGTCAAAACAATCACTGCTGCTGAGGTCTAGTCCACCCATATGGCACCACTCTATGTATGACAGTTTGACTACTTTATTGGTTATGTTTCACAGAGGATACATCTTCAAATATATAGTATCCGTGAAGCATAACCCAAACAGTAGTCAAACTGCCAACCATACTCCACTCCCTCAGGAGTTCAATCTTCCGCTTGAATGTCATTGTCATTGTACCCGGTGACCCATTGACGAGTTTTGTACCCAAACATATTTCATGTGTTCCATTCCTTGTGTTGATCTCCTGCCAACCCGGTTCCAGACTAAATAATGTTCCTTTTCTGCACAAAAGAAAGAGAGGCATAACAAGTGAGGAGGAAGAAAACGTGGGGAAGGATTAGGCCAGAGAGTCCGAGACACAATCCTGGACGCATCAATCATACCCGCGCCTCCGCTCCTCCTTCTCACGTTATTGGCAAGTCACACTAAAGACTATTCATATGCACTGCACCATTACTCATTGGACGGAAGAAGAAGCAACGGATTCATTCTGCGACAAAAGGAAGACCAAATGGACGAACTGGGTGAGGAATGCAGTGGGGAAAATAGGCCTAAGAGCTCTAGCGAAAGGGAAAATGCAAAAGCACCATAACTCATCAAGACCTATAACAATGAATCTACCGTATTTTGTGAATGTTGGATTTGAGTAATGAGAGTGAATCACGAATTGAGAGAAGAAACATATTAGAGATGATATCCACGGACGAACATCCAGTCGTCACTTAGGAACTTAGTCCTGAAACATATTCTCTTGATAGTAATGTAATTGACAACTCACAAGTAGTTCCTGACCCCATCTGGAAGGATAACGACGACTCTCTTGTCCTTCGGAAGTCCCTTTGCCAGCTGAAAACAATTCATTGAACATTTTCACAGGAATGATGACCGACCTGAAGTGCGGCATAAGTGTTCGATCCAGAAGATCCTCCACAAAGAAGGCCCTCCTTTGCGATGAGCGCGCGCGCTGTCTCGAAGGATTCCTGAATAAATCACACTCATGTCTCATTCCTCGAACATCTGTCCGTTTTTTTCCAATTCCGTGGGACGTCAGAGCAAAATTCAGCAAAGTGTTCCCACATAGGGTTTATGAATGAACGCCTTTCCCACAATGAGGAAGTCTTTAAGTCAACAATGCCACTTCCTGCAGCCAAACGTATTCTATTTGAAGAAGGAAGGATGGACTTCCTCCATTCATGGAGGAGAGACTGACCCTGTCTGTGCTCTTCTGCCATTCGTCGATGATATCCCATTTGAGGACGCCGGGAACGAAGTCGTATCCAACTCCCTCCACCTGCAATATAGTCATTCTACGTATGCAGCTGCAATATAATGAGACAAGCGATGTTGACATGTAATGAGCAGGCACCTCGTAGAAAGCAGTGTCTGTATGCGTGGGATCGGCCAGAATGGAACCCTCAGGATCAACTCCAACGATCACGCAGTTGGGGGCCTTCTCCTTGATCTTCATTGCAATTCCAGTTGCCGATCCTCCTGTTCCCGTTCCCACAACGACATAGTCAACCTATAACGACCACCATTACAACTCTATTGCATGTTTCCTCCTCATACTTTGTTATCCAATGCATCGAGAATCTCCTCTGCCGTCTGTTCATAGTGGGCCATGGGATTGCCCAGATTGCGATACTGAATGCACTCATTCATGGGGAGAAAACACTACGCGTCATTAAACCTGATCGAGGATGATACTGCCGGGGATCTCGCTTTGCAGTCTGAGGGAGACTCCGATGTGAGAGTATGGAGAGTCGAAGGCTGAAAGGGAACGGCGGTCACTCAACTCTCGTATACACAGAAAAAATACTGCCACCCCACCCCATTTTCAGTAAAAACTTCCGTGTGTGGCATTAAAAACTCCCACATATGACAGCACGAATAGAATGGGGAAATGGTAGTTTAAACTGCCTATTGTGGTAGCAGCATGTTGGAAGTATCTTTCTGTGTGCACTGTTGACTACCTGCATCATTGGGCGTCCTCACAATGGTTGCGCCAAGTGCCTCAATCGCCAGAGCCTTTTCCTTACTCATCTTCTCGGGCATAACAATGATGCACCTGAAGACATTCTCATGAATCATTCTGAACCATTCGAATCCCAAACGTCTTCGAATTCCATCTCTTTGTTCTCTCATTCACCCGGTCGTCTCAGGTCCGTAAGCACGACCGCGCTATGGAGAACACAGAGAGATGTAATGGATTCACTCTGTCAAGCCTAATGCACATGAATCATTCTTCCCCACTACAAGCAACATTCTTGTCTATGGTCTTTGACTCTTTCCATTCTCATCTCGTTTGAGTAGCATGCACCGCAACGACGCAACACGGCCTAATGTTCCTTCCCGATTGCACACTACATCAGCCAAATTGGGCATTCAATGGGAGAGTTTATGACTCGAAGTGCACAGACCACGAATTGCAGTGCAGGGGAAGTCAAACTTTGTTGCAAAGGGGGAGGAACGTACTTGTAGCCCTTGACTGCGGCGGCCAGTGCGAGGCCGATTCCAGTGTTTCCAGAGGTTGGCTCGATGACGGTCATTCCGGGCTTGAGGACTCCGGCCTCTTCGGCGAGCTAGAAGGAAAGAAAGATGAATCACTTGCAATTTGTCTTAGGGCGACAAGTTGCGAATAATTACTAATGTATTGTCGCAAACTTTGGTGAAGGACATGGATGTTTGCGCCATAATAGTGAAAAGGACAGGTGAGCACATAGCCATTTCACCATTACGGCGCAAAAGTCCACGGCGCAATAGAAATTCATCGAGCTCACTAACCTCGATCATTCGGATGGCGATTCTGTCCTTGATGCTGCCACCAGAGTTAGTGTACTCGCATTTGGCATCTGTAAAACCGCACTGTGTTCTCCGTTCATAGTGCGCATACAGATCTCGCATTCAATCCCATTCTCCTTGGGAAGAGTATTCAATCGGACGAGAGGAGTGTGTCCAACAGCCTCCAGAACATCATTCATGATGGATGGACGCTCAGTCCTAAAGCATCTTTCCTTTATCAGTGATAGTCACGAAGTCACCTGTAGGATTTGAAGGGGAACGTACAGTTGGCCACTCCTCCATTTGTGTTCCTGTCGAAAATTCCAGCGAGTGTTGTGGGATCGTACTTGAGGACTGCGGGATCGAAGGTCCTTTTGAGGTCAGATATAATGAAAAGTTTGCAAAAATAGTTTACTCACTCGTGAATCGTCGGCTTCTCTGTGACAGGGGGAATGGGAGTGAGTCGGTAGTCGGAGATCCACTTATTATCCACGAAATGATCTCTGAAAGTACGAATATCTAAATATTGCACGTGATTATGAATCATCGAGAACGTATGATTCAAATAATTCCTCTTGTTTTTCTTTGCGCGAATGTTGTCCAAATCCCCTCGTTTCTGATTTCAAGACAAAGTGCGAATTCGACTAACAGATAATTGCGGATTCCATCGACGCAGAGTACAGCGATGACGGCATCCTCAGGCTGGGTCTTTGCATAGTCAGCGGCTGCTTTGATGGCTGCACCAGAAGAGGCGCCCACCATAAGTCCTTCATGGGAAGATAACCAGCGAGAGAAGATGTACGCATCCTAAAATCATTCATGATCACAACAATGAACTTTGACTTTTCCTGTTTTCTCATTAGATCTACGTTGATTAGCCAAGTGATACCGTGAAAACATCATCGAATCAGAATCATTTCAAGCGGAAAAATATTTGCGTTCAAGACAGTTGTATTTTGTCCGAACAAATATCGATTTCGCGTTTTGCGCTCACTGACTGTACACAAACCCGAGGATATTCTGTAGTTTGTTTTCCTGATTACGCTCCTAACAGTGGACGCTCTGATAACACTTCCCAGAAAAGACTCGAATCGATACTCTGATAACAAGAGCGATCAGAACGGCTTCAAGTGGTATCAGTAAAAACGTGGTTTACACAAAGCACGTGGTTCCGTTGCAAGTTCATTACAACGAAGGCACGTGGTTTGTTTTCAACCCCAGAAGTACCTCGTCGGGGATGACACATTCACTGGTGCATCCGAGTTCTTCCTGTGTGGCCAAGTCTGGGACTGCGGTCGGTGCACGGGGGTAGTTTATGTCCTTTGGACGAGTCACTCGCATCAATTTGCCCTGAATTTCAAGCCATTAATATATTGATTGAAGTGATAACCGACATTGAAGTTGTGGGGCTTCGCCTTGTATGAATCTCCGTGGATTGAAGGGACGAAGATGGCGTTGACATTGGGAAGAGCCACCACGATCTCGTCAAGGATCTCGGATACACACGAGTCGTACTCGGCCTGAATGGATACTGCATTCTAGAGTTTCTAACTCGGTAGTATAATAACGTGCATTTCTCATTCATCTAATCATCTCGCAGTAGCTGTCTATCGAGACAACCGCTCCTCGGAAATTAGACGAATGAGAAATGCACTTTACTACAGATTGAGAAACCCTGATTGTGTATTCCCGTGCTATTTGACAGTCCCAACCTCGTCAATGTAGAGTCTGTCCTTGTGTCCTTCTTCGTGTACATATTGAATGGCGAAGTGTTTGACGCCTCCTTCGTGTTGTCTCACTCTCACAAGTTCTGCCCCAAGAGTGCACAGAAGATTGACTACTCCCGCTCCGTCCTTGTCATCTGTCACAACCATCAACCTGAATGCACTCAATACGTGACGTATTGATCTCAATGCCACATGATCTATCCGATGGACCCTGTATCTAGTCTGATTGCACCCAGTAGGTCGTGACCCAAACTATCTCAGAGTAGTATCAATGGGTGCAATCTGAGTGTATTACACATCAACCCATCCCTTGTCCCTTCTCTCACGTTCGAACCCTTCATAGTGCAGCGGTGAACTCAAGAAAAGAGCACTATGTATTGTCTATTATTTCATAGACGACCGCTCGGAAGAGATTGGGGCGGTTAGAAATTCCATAATGAGTTGTTAAATGGTGAACTCTCTAGAGAAAGGGCACTCTTCCTCCTACTCACTTGTACTTGAGTACGGCACAGGCCATGGCGAATGAGACAGCGTACGATCCCCCACGAGCAATGACCACAGTCATTCCCGGTCGAAGCTTGCCTCCCTCAACATTGACCTCATTCCTTGACTCTCTTAGTTCCTCACTTCTGCGGCAGCCTTCAGAACCTTGAGGGCGGCCCTGTCGAAAGCTGATCCTCCGGGGTTGAGATATTCACATTTTGCATCTGCAAGAGATACGGTCCCTTAGATAAGAGCGTTCGCTTAGATAGCAAGAGGGGGAAGAGCAATGTTCAAGAGTATGTCTGAAGTGGCCTGAGTGGGAGACTTACAGACTGCGCACTGGACTCCATCCAATTTGTTGATCCTAACCAGTGGAGACTTCTCAACTGCATCGAGAATGGAGGAGTATGGCTTGACCATGGTTAACCTGAAATAGAAAGAGAGGAGATAGGAACGACAAGAGCGGAGTGGAGCGGACGTGATGAGTGGAAGGGAGCGATAGGAGTGACAAAGGACGAGAGGCAACACGTGGCTCAACTAAGGGCGAGGGGAGAGAAGAGAGAAGAAAACGAAGAATGAACAATCAGAGAAAAGAGATACTATCAAGAAGATGCAATAGATGACAGAGAAGTGATCAGTTTCTGATACAGACAGAGAATTGAATAGTGAAGAGAGATGAAACTTCTATCGGAAATGAACAATCAGAGAAAAGAGACACGATCAAGATCATTGGAAAACGCAATAGATGACAGAGGGAGGAGGAGCCACTGATACAGACACAAAATGGAAGAGAGTGCAATTCTGTGTATGATTTTTTTCTCAGCTGATTTTCATAGCTGATAAGGCAGATCAGAAGTGAAAGAAGAATGAGAGTATGTTACCAACGGATGGCACAAAAGTACAATACAAGGGGAATCAATGTGCCACTACGGAGAGGAATAGACCAATTCCCGCCCATTTGTACAGCCTTTTGCACGAATGTCATTCAATCCTTTATTACAGTACGAGTCGTTACCCATAATACAAAGACGAGTCTCACTTGAATGGTAGAATCTCTTTGGTCTGTCACAAATGTGATAATTCACCGTTTTAGTCTCTGACGTCACACGAATTGAGAGTACAACAATGGGAGGTTGGGTTGAGTATCAATTGATTTGGTTGAGATCAATGAAAAGAGTTCGAAAGGATGGAGGGATTTGGATATTGATGGGGCTGTGATAGACTGATTGGGGGACAACCCGTGAGGGAGGACACGAAATGAATGATATTTCACTACAATGACAGAGTGCGAGGTGGTCCTGGGGGCAAATAGAGAGACGGGCCATCACATGTTGTGCCTATCTCATAGTGAGGGCCTATAATTGTGGACTGTTGATGCTTCCGTTGAGGCTTGCATTGGATGCTTCCGGAGTGTCGCGTCCCCGGGATAAAGTTATTGAATTCTCATTATTGTTCATTGGAGTGAGACGACTTGACGGGCCGGGGACATCGCTTCCAGGATTGTTGTTCTCCACGGCTTCTGACGAACGAGTCGATCTTCTCCTATCTCCTTGTTCTATAGCAAGCCGATTCGAACTGCAAAGGGGCAATTGCAAAGGGAATTGGAATTCCAATGCACGCAAACTGAACTGATATTTTTGAGAATGAATGCGAACCGTCTCTCAATTTCTTCCTACGCATTCTCTCAATTGAGTGCTATTTCGTCGTTTCTCTGACCAGGAGTTATGATTTTGAATAGGTTTCACGCGCAGTATATAGAGCTTGGCTCAGTTAACATGAATAATAGTGACCTCTTGCATATTGTTGTGTTTCCTCCATGACAGCACACAAATAGATCAACCAGGATCTTCTTGAATGCCCTTCTGAAGTCTCTGTTGAATATGGAGTATATGAGTGGGTTGGCTGCGGAATTGGCGTACCCCAGCCAAGTAACTGCCTGCAACGTGGCCATCAATCACACAGGGACGGCTTCCTATGCAGTTTCTCATTTCATCAACCCTGTCTAGTGTGTCTAAAGTGGTGTGGGCTGATTGGCTCTCTTGTTTCCGGCCGTTTTTTCAAGTAGATATTCTCGGATATCGGATCCATACCGATTACTCGGGTACCCGAGAAAAGCGGTCTGAAAAGACGACCGGAAAGCAAGAGAAAATGATGCGAAAATGGACACTACTTCCCGATCGGCCCCATTAGTCCAAAGTGGTCGCGATCTAACCTTCTCGAGAGTTCTCGGTGTGCTGTTGTGCATGGCCGATCTCCAGATATTTATGACGAAGAAAGGAATCCAACACAGGAGAAAAGTCCCCATTATGACTCCCAGCGTCAATCTGAAATGAATAATGCATGTATTCCTGCTCTCATTTGATTGTCATCGTTTGTCTTCTTCTCTCTATTGTGTGTGTGTCGAGAAAATGGTTCTGACTGCGTAATGGGAATGCTTGCATCATCCAATGAGAATGGAGGATATTCTTGGAACCTCTTAGCAGAGGGACTCTTCTTCACCTTTTAGGATTCTAAATCGGCAGTAAAGTACATTCTTCTCTAGTCTGAATCTCGAGGAGCTGATGTCTAGCATATGAGAGAGAACCGATCCTCGGAGATTAGACGAATGAGAAATGCACTTTCTCGCATAAAATTACCGTCTTAGAAACCCAATTCACCTTGCTTTCTGGTCATTGACTGAATTTCGATGATTGTGATGATGTGCTTGTTGTGGTGGCTGAGATGCGAGTTGTGTGGAGGCTTTTCTTCCTCCAGGAAGATGTCTGCTCATTTTCTCCCATCGACTCATTCTCAACTAAAAGACATCACTCATCATCTACAGACACATTCTCTCTCAATCTCAGGGGGTTGCTATTCATTCTCATCCCTCAATCAAACCGAGCCGTGTTTAGCAGTTCTAAATCGGTAAATTTGCCGTTATTCTTCTTCGCAGCGCTGTCGTCTCGCCTCCTGATATACAACCGTGCTGCCGAGAAGAATGTCGACGACAAATTTACCGATTTAGTACCCCTAGTGATTATCAGTGCGCTGTGCTATCTACTTTGATCTCAATCGCATGTCCATTCTGATTGCTCAAATGACTCTTCTTTCAATCATGTACCACGGGTGTTGTGAAATCGGAAAGCTGCGGTGGAAATTTGTCTCCGGCCATATTTCCTGTGGACTACATATCTCAACTCTATCATGCGTGCATCATATACGTTTTCATGGAGGAAAAACAGAGTCCAATGGACAATGAACCAAATACGAGAATTTAGGACCATACGTATAGTTGTAGGGAGAACGAATGGGTCTAAACGGGAGGATAAAATAGGACTCGCGCTCGGAAACGATTCTCGTTGATGCGTGGATCGTCTGTTGAAAATAGGAAGGAATCAATGGGGATGGATTTCATCCTGCAATGGCCTGTCATAGGGTGCAGAGCGTGCTGTTTTCTACCGTGAGGGACGATGTGTGCAGTTAGATGGGGGCCGAACTACGCGGATAGGTTGTTTAGTTGCAATGGTCGATAAAGGGGGAGTGGATGCACAACTAGGACAGAGACAATGGACCCAGTGAGAACGACACGGTTCAACTTAGGACTCACTACCCACACTCTAGCCAAAGATAGAAGTGATAGCGTACGGAGGTGATTGAAGTGTGAACCGGAGCTCGGAGTCCTCCTGATGATCTATCCACCCGAAGCGTGGCCGAGGCGGATCGGTCCCCCTCGCTCATCGCCAACGACGCTGCTGTTACCTTCAACGGACGAATGCAAGCAGATTGCCAAACCCATCTGTTATATATACCGAGTTAGTCTTTTCATTCGTGTGTAATTACGCTTGTAAAGGGAAACTGACATGCAATAATAAATTTCAAGCGTGTAGAAGCTATCCTTTCTCGTGCCCACGGTTTTTGGGATAGAAATGTGCAGCCAAAAGTCATTTCTCTTTCACCATGCAAGAATTGGAAGAAGTAAGCAGATTAGGTAAGAGTGCAAGTGGCCGAATAGTGCGGAAGACACAGCAGAGGATCCACTGGTGAGGGTGCACTGTAGGGTTGACAGATCGTATGCGAGATTGGTTATTTTTCACGAATGCTATATAACTTTGATATATAGGATCAGTGAAACATAACCGACTTCGCTTACAAACTGTCAGCCCTAGTGCACTGTCTCATCAGTGAATAGAAGTGGAAGAATAGCAAGGAGTGTGAGCTAGTCAGTCACCACGCACCTCGCGAATCTTTTCCGACGCGAGTTGCATTATGAGAAAGCTAGTGGCCTGGTGCAGCTGAGTCTTGATGGAGCGAACGTGACGACGGGCATACAGGTACAGTTTAGTGTACAGGATGACCATCACAGCTGCGGGAAGGAAGAAGGAGAGCAGCGACGACCCAATGGCATAGCCAATGGGAAGCTCCATAAAACACACTGATTCCCTGAACACGACGAATGAGCACGGAAGGGACAAAGAGGATGCTGACGATTGCGATCCAACATTGAATCCCAGAGGAGCCACTCCAATCAGAGCAGATATGATCCACACAATAACAATGCAATAGTAGATCCTTCGCCTGCTGCAGATCCTGTAAATATTATAACTCGTTCAAGTTTCCGTTGTTCGCGGGAAGTTCCCATACACCAAGGTCGCACGCGTCTACTGTATCCTGCATGTATTCTAACGTGTCCCGGAGTACAAGAGTGCAAGAGACTTGCCTTACATAGACCATGGGCCGAGATATGTGCCAGTATCTGTCTAGGGAGATGGCACATAGGTTGAGAATGGACGCTGTGCAGCAAGTGATGTCGAAACAGATCCAGAACTTGCAGTAGGCATTGCCGAACGGCCAATATCCAAGGAGATCATTGGCAGCTGCGAAAACCATCACCTGAAGAGAGTCTTTTCTTCCTTGACTAGAGATCCCTTTGGAACATTCATATTTTCGAAATTTCGAAACTCGTCCGTTCTCTTTTCTACTCATTCTTCATATTTTCGTTTCGGAACTCGGTCGAGTTTCGGATTTTCGAAAGGGAAAGGGTTACGGAATCCTTGTTCCAACGAGCGATCCCTACCCTTGACACGAAATGCATGATGCTAACTGCGTTCCCTTTCATCCTCTCTCATATTCACCTCTTCCTTATGGGTGGCCTCCAATTCATTTCGTCCTTCCTCCCTTACTAGCCGCATTAATGTTCCTATTTACGCCCGTTCCCAGTCTTGTCTAATCTGCAGTCCCCCGTGGAAGTGTCGTGTATTCATGAATTGAACAGATCCCATGCATTGTCGCATTGGCCGAGCACATTTCGTTCGCTTCCAAAGGTCGCCCCCCCCCTCAATTCACAGCTTGTCAATCAAGAGAACTACATCCGAGAATGGGCTGGAATGTGAATGGGAGAGACTGCCGAAAGTGTGTCTCCAATAGGCGCCCATCCATTGAACGCATAAAAGTTGAAGTGACGACGCTGCTTCAGTGTTCCATTTTGAGACAGGTCGTCTAATTGAAGTAGAGAGAGATTGACAGGAGAGGAGGACTCGAAAGGGCGCAATTGGCCGTTTGCCCACGAAATGTGTACGGGGCCCGCACGTACAATTGGCGCTATCCAGCTCATTTGCCATTCATTCCAGGATGTGGAGGGTGCTAAGTGGGACAGGAGGGAGGACTTGTGAGCTGAGTTTCAGAATGAAATACAACACTGAGGAGGGCGGCAACCTGAGAAGAGAAGGGGAACGAACAGAAGAAGAAGCATGCCCCGTGATAATGAGAAGAAGACCGACTCTCAATTAGAAAGAAGAGAGGATCACTTGTGATCACTCAAATATTATCTTATTCATTTTCATCACTATTCTCTTATTACAAAAATGTCGAGATGTGCAATCCAAACCTGAAATTCACTTGGCTGCCGCATATAATGCAATTTTCGGTAGAGACCCGTAGTGGCCCAAGGCATCGTCGGCCTCCACGGGTAAACAAAGATTTACATGTTCACGCAAAAATATAGCCAGTCTTGTTCCGCTTCTATTTAGTGGAAGGGATGGCTACAGCAGCGGATGAAGGGAAAACAGGAATGCGATAGGTATTGGAATAGGGAATGGAGGCACGGGACTGCGGAAACTATGTTTGGCCGTTTGACTACTTTATGGGTTATGTTCCAATCCAACTATATATTTGGAGATATATCCTCGGTGAAACATAACCCATAAAGTTGTCCAAATGGCAACTATATATGACACTCACCAGAATGGATACGAGCAGATCAGAGATGGCAAGGGAGACGAGAAAGAGGTTCTCTGGTTGTCTGAAGGCAGGATTGAATGGGAGATGAATCGGAAGCACACACAGCAAAAAAATACTGCCAATTTCCCACACAATTCAGTTTCAAACTGCCAATATTGACCGTTTTACTGCTAATATTAGCGGTTTGAAACTGAATGGTCGGGGGGAATTGGCAGTATTTTTTCTGTGAGAGGAACGCACCTTCGCAGTGATCTGTCATAGAAAATTGCGGCTGTCACCAGGAGATTTCCCAGTAGTGCACTGAGTACAAGTAGGGAAAAAAGTGCAAGTAGCAGAAGAGTAACGAGCATGACAGAAAGGAGAAGAGTAGGACCGTCTATCCCTTCTCCCGCCCCTGTCCTCTTCTTTTCGTCCTTAATCATTCTTCTACAATAGCGAACTTGGAGGTCGATGGAGCGATTCAATATATAAAACATGAAAGGATCGGAATAAACAAAAGACATTTAACTTTGGTCAATCACGTCAAAGAGAGAATGAAGAAGTACACGGGAAGCGAGAGGGGAGACTGTGTTCGGAAGGGGGAGGAGTCTGGTAGAGAAGAGTAGAGCAATAGCCATTCTTCAGACAGTTCATGCGGTAACAGTTCTCGGGAGAGCAACGCAAGACTCGATAATCCATGCTTGTTCCGTGCAAATGGAGTCAACAACCTGTTAGACACATCAATTGGAACAAGAGGCACAAGTCGAAGAGCAGACAAGTTGAAAGGAGGATAAGAAGGCCGGGGGGACATGATACTCTGAAACACGAGGACACTAAGGTACGCACGAAAGAGTTTCAAGTTGTGATAAAGAGAGGGATGAGGGAGGGATGAGGGAGGGCCCTCAGGGTAACTTCGGGTGCAGCATACTATTGCTGAACACATCGAATATTGACCGTTTGGAGGAGAAGGAAGTCTGGGAAGTGATACGGACGAAGAATGACTCTCACTGGGTTGAGACTCGTCACTCAAAGACGAAACGATACTGCAGAATAGAGCCATCAAGGAATGGCAATTGGTCTCCGGAGAGAGAAGTCAGAGAAGCGCCAAGTGTTGATGTGAAGGGTATCGGAGAGAGACAAAGAGAACAGGAGGAATGGAAGTCCATGAGTGGACCTGGGGTTCGAAATCGGTAAATTTTCGTCATTATTCTCGGCTGCACTGTTGTCTGGGGGGGGGGGGGTTTGGCACACCCCCACAGTGGGGAAAATTAGGGAAAATTTAAAGGATTGGACCCCCGTGGAGCGGACAAAATAATAAAATAGGCATGGGATAGAATGGAGCACAGCGTCATGCGGGAA
>JACMIF010000343.1:0-29658 GCA_014805445.1 Diplogasteroides magnus | reverse complement strand
AACCCCCCCCCCCCCCGCCCCCCGCCCCCCCACTCCCCCCCCCCCACCCCACCCCACCCCCCCCGCCCCCGCGCCGGCGCGGGCGCCCCCCCCGGGACAGCCGCACAATGGTGGAAAATGATGGAAAATTTACAGATTGTGACCCCCTGGAGAGGACGAACTCATCTCATACGCGAATGGTATGAATGAGGCACTCGTGCAGTGCGTCAAGGGGATTGGATGCAGGCGGAATGAATGGCACATTGAGCAGTTTTGATGATGGAAGAGGAAGGATTGGAGAACATGAAGACGACAAGTACCCTCTACTCATTTAAAGAGTGTTCCTGGATTATTGCCCTTTCTTCTTGTGGTTTACTTCTCAAAAGACTACCGACAAAGCTCTCACATTCTCTCTATCTTTACTCGTTCTGCAATGCAATTCCGATTCCATCATTGTTCCCTCGTTTCCGAGTGGCACACAACATGGGTGGTTAGAGGTGCATTCACGAAACATTCTCGAGTCAATGTTAGAGACCGTGAATTGACGACTCAGATATTGACAGCCGTTCATTCCTAGCCGTTTAACTTTATTCCTAGCGGTTAGCTCTGCGAACGAAGAGACGACCACCAGGAATGAAGTTAGACGGCTAAAATGAACGGCTGTCAATATCTGAGTCAATTCGCGGTCTCTACTCAATGTCTTCAGTGAAACACTTGCATCAATCAAAGCGGGTCATAAATACCTCGGAACGCGAATTCGCTGACGGCCAAAAAACACAAGATCGACATGCTCGACTAGTGTCTCTGTGTGGTAAGCTAATCAAATTTGTCTAAGGGTGTTCCTTCTTCTGAAGAGGGGGAGGGTCTACAAATGAAGAACAAAGTGAAGGAAGCGTGAGAAGATTGGAGAGTTCGGGGCCTTTCAACACAATTCTCCTTCCACTCATCTATTGCCATTTTCAGCTTGAGAAGGCGAGAACACAGCAGCAAATGGCCTTGTTTTGTCTAACAAGGGAGCTGCCAACTCGCAAAGTTGACTCGAGTTCGAGCAATCCACCCACCAGAGATACGAAAACAGCAGAAAAAATTGGGATGAGAACATCATGAGACTCCCAATCGGATTGTGATTATGAGAATGTTTCAATGAATAAGAAGAGGATGAATGGGGAGAAACGTGAGAGGAGATTTGTGATGACATGTGGGAGGGATGAAGGGAGGGGGAATGACCCTTCTGAAAAACGACCTGCTGATAATGTGACTACACTGCTCATTCTAGTGGAAAGAATAGAAAGGAGTAGGAGAAAAGAGGGGGATAAGGAAGTCAGAAGGGGGAGGACTGCTCTTCTTCAACTAGAATCACTACACTCTGATGTCGTTCCGTCGTCGACTACCTCTCGATCGTCCTTCCCCTCCTCTCCTTTTCCTCTCTTCACCAATTAGATACCCTTTTCTCGCCTCAACGCCCCTCGAAATGTAACACTTATGTAGTATCTATATCGAAACGGAACGTGGCTAATCTCTTAGTATTCCATATTTAGCCCATGTAACAGCAAACATGGCTCTGCAGGGGTCGCAATGGATGGAATGAAGACAAAAGAAGATATGGGGATGGTCCCAGAGGGTCTCTTCGTCTCATTCCCCCCGCGCCACAACCGATGCCTATTTTGGGGAAGTGAGAGGATGACTGCAGAAACTGAGAATGAGATGTGCGCAGAAGGTTTCTCGGTTCGTTTCTGGATGGGAGAAGCCGAACACACAGAAAAATACTGCCAATTACCCCACAAATCAGTTTTCTGATAATATTGGCAGTTTGAAACTGAATAGTGGGGGAATTGGCAGTATTTTTTCCAGTGTGAAGAGGTTGCACTAAGACAAGAATGAGTCCTCCTTACATTGCGTATGCTGCTCTTCAATGGCTCATTCCTAGCGACGCTTCGTGCGAACAATGAAGAGGGGTGAAAAGGGTGGAAAAGGTTATGAGTGGGGGAGATCAACGTCGGCTACATTCAAAACGGGCGAAAGACAAGGACGACTTGGATGTTGGCGCCACACTGGTGAAATTAACAAACGCGTCAAGCAACTCGTAGGTCCATTTCACCATAATGGCGCAAGTATCCTAGGCGCAATTGTCTTTCAACCTCCACAAAACGTTTCTACCCCATGTTGTATTGTACACGGGAAGACAAGCCGTCAAGTGAGCAATAAATTGAATTGGTGAGACAAGTTGGAAAGGCAGGAGAGGGAGAGTGTAGAGAGGGAGGAATTCGGGGCGAATGCTCTGTATTGGAGGGGACTGTCTAGCAGTCCAAAACAGATATCCATCATACTGCGGGCACAGGGGCATTCTGAGATGGATTGTGTGGGCCACGGACAAATGAGCGCTGATAGGAGGAGGAGAAGGGAGGAGAACGGCACGGGACGACGTGAATGGGAATGTGGGGAATTGAACGACGAGGCGAGAATGCACACCACCTATGGAGCATAGGAAGAGGAAATGGGAGGAAATAGATAATTGCATTTGACATAATGTCATTTCAAGAGATGAATGATGAAAGCACGTAACGAGGCTACATTCCTTCCTTCTTTAAATGACCGACTTATCGGAAATGAGACGACTAGCTACGGAAGGCACACACACAACAATGATATGCATCGTTCCTGAAATTAGAGAAATAGTGGAATTACTCGTGGGGGAAAGGACAGGTCAAAGCGTGAAATGTATTCAATTTGAAGGGCTCAGAGCGGCTTGTGTTTCACGTGGCGCGAGCATAGTCAGATTGGACGGGCGGACGACGGGTTTATGACAGAGACAGAGAGTATGAGAGGGTCGGTCGGGCTGAAGATTCGGATGAGAGTCGAGAGACAGAGTACAATTAAGACGGCCGCTCTCGTCGGGGTGCAATGAATGAGAATGACATGTGGAGGAGGAACAACGAGGAGGAAGTTTCATCTGTAATCGAACGACCATCATGAAATAACGAGGAAGAGACAGAAATAGAAACGAGATTACATTGGATAGGGTGGGTCTCAATGAGACTGGTGGGGATGGATGGACAGTCACTTCCTGTCTGTCAATCAACTCCGAGTTCACAGAACACACCCATTCCACCCCCCCCCCTCTATTGCTTGCATGGGAAGTCCATTATATTGGTGGGATATTCGTGGGATGGGCTTAGTGACTCGCTCACTAAACTATTATTTGTCTGTTCTCAGCGACTATAAAGAAAGACTGCAAAGAATGACGAAAGAATGCCAAACATCCAGATTGGGACATTGCCGTAAACTCCAGCAGTTGTAAATTCTTATGTAAATAGTGTATTGTTTGTGTGAACGAGGGTTCTCACTTCCTTCGCCGTCTTCTTTGAGACAGTTGAATTGACTGTAGTTGTAAATAACTACGTATTCACTGACACTTACGTAATTGACGTTGTCTCACATATCCAATCGACTTGTGGACTCATGTTCTTTGTGTCTGACCCACCAATGGTACATAACGATGATAAATGTAAATTGCATTTATTTATATGTGCATCACATTCTATACCTAGCGAGCTAAGCGAAGCATGAACAAAAGCAGTTATGCAGGAATTTTTGGGTTTTCGTAAAGCTTTGAGTAATAATAATTAGTATTTTGATTCTCATAGATCATACTTTGAGTAGTAAGTGTCTGTTAGATCATGCGGTATTGATTATTAACAAAGCGTACATGTGTTTGTTGTTAGAATTACATATCCAGGAAGTTATTGGGGGTAAAGCGACCTTAAGTATATATATAACCTAATTACAACGATAAGGAATGAGAAGTAACAGGCGTCCATGGGAATATCTGGGAATTGAAAAAAGTAGGAGTGCAGCTGTAGGAAAGTTATAGAATGGACAAAGGGCTATTCATACCGAGGAATGCGCTCATCAACAAAGATGCTGTCTAATAACAGCACAAATTAAGAACTCTAGCATATCTGTAACCGGGGTACCACCAACCTACAATGAATAACCGGGAACTAAATACACAAAAGACACTCCCATTGAAACGACACGAATCGCTAACTAAGCAACTCGCAACAAAAATTAACTGTACTTGTCTAACACGGAAGGCAAATGAAATTCAAAATGTAGGGGCAAAGGCAGAGATTACAATGTGTGGGGATGGCGAAGGCGGACTTGCGATGGCAAGAAGCAGATGAACGAGAAAGCTAAGGCTATAAGAGAGTCATTTAGACAGGAGCACTTTGATATATTATTATGCTCAGTTATGACAAACAAGCAGATAGTGGAAGTAACCGCGAAAGGGGATTTGCACTGGAAACACACAAAGACTAAGATACACAGGAAAGAAAGCCGTTTGCTTACACGAAAGGATACAAGTATGGGTGATGGATACAGACCGTGAATCGGCTCACGAACGACCTTCCTTTTCTCCAACTCATTGTCGAGCTGTTGTATCTCGCTCATTACCGACAGTGCGTTAGAGAAAAGGAATATACTTTGAGAACCTCTTCACGGTCTCTAGTGATGGAATGAATTCACTGTGTGGAACTGCATGGTGCATCGGTCTGGAAGAGCATGTCGTAATTGAATGTAGAGTGCATGTCTCCAAGTCCAGAATCTCCTCGTCTTATCGATGCTTGAATCCAATCCACCTGAAGGATCATTGAATTATGATTCTATAAAACTATAATTTACATCTCCAGGGGACAGAAGAGGAGATTCCATTCCTCCTCCATTGTTCTTCTCCTCTCCAGTTACACCATTTACAGTGGAATCGTCTACGAGGCCGAATACCTGCAGTTCACACATAATTTGGTCCTTTAGTCAAGGATCATACATCGAGGTTTCGAGAGGACTGGGCTTCCCGTGCCTCCTCCATCCATCCGTCACCCAGGATCTGATTGAGTTCTGCACTTCCATTGTACTGAACTCCTCTTCCAGAAGTGGAATTCGACCGGCTAATAGGTTCTGAAGAACATGTTTCAATGAATGGTGAAGACTATGAACTAACGATCTTGGTCACATCTCAGTATGTCCATGAGGTCGTCCATGTCAACGTGTCCCATGTCCATGAACGAAGGAACAACGTCATCAAGAGTGTTCGTATGGTCATTATGGTCCATTAGAGGCTGAAATGGGGATGATGATTCTTAGAAAAGAAAGAATGTGCACTCACATCCATCTCCTCGTGGTTGCTCATGTGAGGATCAGAGATTCCCGAAGACTCAATGGCCTCCATTAGGATGTCTCCGTGATGAACCTAAAGAGAGTTCATTACGTAACATACTAGAGTCAAAGAATCAACTGACCAGCTGGAACTGTCCATTTGCACTACTCATCTCTTCCATGTGAACATCTTCATTCATCACATAGCATTGCTGTCTGAAATTGAAAAATCAAAAATCAAACTACAATTCTGACGACAATTAAGATATAATTTAGCATTCAGAATCATTTGATTTCCCTTTCACCGCTTTTACTGTGAACTGTAAGATAAGCACACTCGAAAGAACGCTCTGAATCTAATCAACGGTCCCATGGTGTAGTGGTTAACACTCTGGACTTTGAATCCAGCAACCCGAGTTCGAATCTCGTTGGCACCTAGGCTTTTGCGAACGTTTCCAAAGTCAATCCACTGCTAATGCTGGTCCGAACAAGAATATAGATCGAGGAACAAAATTCGAAGAATGTGCAAAAAGAACTGACTCTTTGTGGAAGTTATGATTGTTGACAGGGAGGGGATCTTGCGAAGTGGATGAAACTGGAACCATGGAGATCTTGTGAGAAGAAGTAGGCACCTCTACAGAAGGAGGAACTGAATTGATGGTGTAAATTCAAGTTATCACAGTTCATGCCTACCGTATGGTTGAATGGTGAAGGTAGTCTTGGAGGGGTCGAGCACACTCTTGAAGATCTCTTCCATGTCAACTCCCTTTGAAGCTCGGGCTTGCAGATCAGCACGCACACTGAAAGAATACTTGTTATGAACTGCTACTGGAAAAAAAGAAATAATTACAGAATATACGCTGTAGAACACTTCAGTATGATACTATGAGGGTAGGAAGAAAATGATTCTTTCAAAAGAAGTACAGTTACCGTACCTTTCAGTGGCAGCAAGAGCTTCGTTCGTTGCATGCTGTTGTGAGTGTGGAGAGTCTGCCTCGTCACTGATGATGACCAACTAAAAGTCCCTTTTCACTCAAGTAGACAGGGCAGACACTGACCGGTGGTACTTTGCTGCTCTTTCCCGGTGCATTCTGTACAGCCCTCGTCTTCGCCCTTGCCTGTGCCTTCGTCGCCTGTTTCTGTTGTACTACAGTCTCAGTCTTGAGTGCATTCTGAGGTCGACTGAGTAGAGTGACTCCTCCGGGATTGGGAATTGTCTCTGTAGTAGGCGTGACGTGGGAAGAATCGTCTTTCGTCTCGGGCGCCTCAAATCAGCCATTCAGCTGCTATAAGATAACACAAACAACCCGGCTATTCCCCGGTGTTCTCTCATATTCAGTGGATGGTAATTGGATACGGGTTGTTGTACCTGGGAGTTCCTCTCCAATTGATACTTCCTCAGGAGCTGAACTATGAGGAGGGCAGTACGGGAGTCTTGTCTGATTAGTCGGACGATGTCTTGAACAGCTTGTTCCACGTGCTCCTCCATCTGCAGTCGATTCTCCTCGGTCTCCAGCTCTTGCTGCCCAGTTGAACATCCCTTAAAAGGAATGAAGTGGACAAACACATAAAAATACTGCCAATTATTCACTTTGAAACTGCCATTTGTGGCAGTTCAATCGGCTATATTGATAGAATGGGTGAAATGGAAGTTAAAACTACCAATATTGGCTGTAGATTTTTTTCTGTGTAAAGAATAAGCAAAGATTAAACCTCAGCTGATTGTCCCTGTTGCCGATGATTGAGGAAGAATTGCATGTGGAACTTGTTCAACTGTTTGATGTCCAATTGCAACAGCCACGCATCAACGGGGGACTCCACACGGCCATTCGTCCTGGAATTCTCGCATATATACCGATATAGAATGAGATGAGCACTTCTTCGACAATTCATTCTGCTGTGCTTTCTTGGCCGCGACGATTAGTTGTTGTTGCTGTTTGAGAGCTGCTTGGGATCTATAATATTGATAATATTCATGTTTTGAATGCAATTTTCACCTCTTTATCTCCTTTTGCAATAGTGCGATTTTCTTTTGTTGCAATCTCATCATGTCCTCGTGTTGTGAAATGGTCTTCTCATCAAACCTGAAATTGTGCCCATTAAATGGGAAATGACGAAAATGTTTGCTCTACACTGTAATAAGTAATAAGTAGTTCATGAAAAGTTCGATTCAATTTTGTTGTATCATCGTATAAATCTACTTTTCATCTCAAAATCCAAGTCATTACCTGTATTGTGGATTGGACGATAGAATATCCGTGAGATCTATCACTCCATCGTTCTTCTCTTCATTTTTCTCATTCGACTGCATATTGGAAGAGTCACAGGGCTCTTCTACTGCCTTTGGAGGGGATTTTTTCCCTACAGGTCGAGGAGGAAGCGCCTTCTTTGCAGCAACATGAGGCTGGTTTTCAACAGGATGGGATGGATCAGGTCGTTGATGTTCGATCACATGAATCTCGTCCTGCAAAAAACGCACATAAACTTTATGATATTGAATCACTAACGTCTCTTGAAGGTCTTGGCTGAGAGTCTCGTGAGAATGATGTAGTAGCACTTGGATATTGAGATTGCTGCACGTTGATTTGGGCAGGATTTGGATGTTGCTTTTTCGGCTCTTGTACAATAGAAACAGTGGGATGAAGAGGAGTTTGGGCAGCGAAGGACGGAGGAGGATGTTGAGTTGCCATTCGGATGGTGTCCAAGGTGGATGGATGGGGCTGAGGAGACGATTGGTTCACAGTAATGGGTTGGGAAGAGAGATGTACAGGCATTTGAGGTGGTGAATCAGAACTGGGGGAAGTGCGGGCGAACGTTAGCTGAAAGGGCTACAGTAAGAAGAAGAGATTAGAATACTCACTTGTCCTCCACAGCCATTCTGCGCAAAACGGAAGATGGGCTCATTCTTAGCTGCAGGAACTCTCTCCAATATAGCAGATCCTCCCGGATTAGCACTGAAGGAATAATTCAGGAATATCAAGAGAAGAATGGAACCTGAGTCGGAAGACAGTGGACGACTGTCCGTCATTGTTGATCAGTCCTCCATTGTCACGAACCGTTGCCAAGAATACTCGTCCGTTCTGATCCACCAGCTATAGAAAAGTCTTTGATTGGATTGAGCGACAAGTAAAACGAACCTGAATTATCCTGGGTTGTCCAGCCGTATTTGGTTGAGTAGGAAGAGTGTTCATTGGTTGTTGCGGCGCAGGTGAGGGACGTTGGCTTGCACAGGAGACAGAAGGATTGCTGAAAGAAAAAAGTTGATCAAGATGGCCAGAAAGGGCGTTCGTCTAGTATATAAAGGGAATAAACAGAACTAAATCCACCACCACACATATACACAAATTACTTAATCTATCATCTAACAATACCAAACAAAGTGAATGATTACCTGATGGAATGATTAGTGTGTGCATAATGGTATGAATTGGGTAGAGAGTGTCTCCGTGAGAGAAGTGATTCGTCCACTCTCTGCATTCCTGATGGGACCTCTACAAGATGAGCATCCGATGATAATGAATGACGATCGTCCTGAAGAGAAAAAATTCAGATCAATGAAGACAAGACAACAACTCACAACGAGAGTCACAGGTGAAGAGCTCGAACTCGTATTGGAAAGGGTCCTTTCATTAGAATGAGGAGAAGGTACAGGCCCACAATGAATGGAAGGACCCTTGCAAGCAGTGCACTCATCAGCCTTCGCCGCATGTTTCGAGACGATTTCCTATAGAATCACTGCATGTTGCAAAGACCAATAATGATATTTCCAACCTCTTCGTAGTTCTTGAGCCTGTCCACGAGTTGTCCTTTCGTTCCACTCAGAGGCATCGATCTAATCTTGCACTCTTCCTTCAATTCAGCCACTTTGAGGTCTCCCAGTCTCTGTATGGGTGGTCGGTATGCAACTGAACAATTCCTCTGCACCTAAAACCACTCGGTCTTATGTATGATCTCCTTAACCACGAACCAGTGCAGGAGCGGGCGGAGCACAGGGAATGTGGCTTTCTGCCTGATGATCTCCATTCATGGC
Source organism: Diplogasteroides magnus (assembly GCA_014805445.1). Taxonomy (NCBI): domain Eukaryota; kingdom Metazoa; phylum Nematoda; class Chromadorea; order Rhabditida; family Diplogasteroididae; genus Diplogasteroides; species Diplogasteroides magnus. The sequence continues at coordinate 20,495 of JACMIF010000343.1, read as the reverse complement.
CACCATGTAATTGGGAGATACGGCTGTGTCCGAATAGGGAATGGTCCCCTCAGAGTCGCTCTCCTCGTCGTTCACAGTCTGGAATTTCCCCTCAGTTAACTCTGTCAACATGCGAAATCACAGTAAATCACTCCACTTCGCCCATGTTCATGAACAATAAACGTGCAAGCTGCATGGGAATGCTCCTCTCCGCCAGGCGGTTGTTGTTTTGTTTTACGCCAAAGTGACACTATCGTAATTTGAGAGAGCTTGATGGCAGGAGAGAGCGGAGACGGGGAAGATGGGGGAGAGGAGAAGAAGAGGAATGACACTTGGCTACGGGGCCTACCTACTACTCCTTCACAAAGGAGACCACTATGACAAACAAGAAAGCGCGTGGAATGAATGTGATAAAATGGGGAAGGGATCAGAGTCTAACTGGTGTGAAAAACAATGAAAAGAATGGCGTACCTTGCGGTGTTCTTTCTCCACAGACCACTCATTGATGAACTTCTGCTGATGAACAAGAAGGGCGATGGGAGAAGAAATGGAGGATTGAACTGCCTCGTCCAACTGCAAAATGACTCTCCATCAGTATGTAAATGATTGTTATTCCAACAACTAGAATGACCTTTGCCCCAATGTGATCGCTCTACAAAAGGAAAAAAATACTACCGATTTTTTTGTAGATCCTACCGCTGGACGGTAGTTTTGCCCTTGATGCTACCATCCAGCGCTAATATCCACCAACAGATCGGCAATATTTTTATTTTTATATCATCACTTCACATGTGTTCAGACAAATGATGATCTCGCTCATTCACATTATATAACATGTGTCGGGCCGCTGTCCCATCACAAAATGCGTGAATGGCTCTTTCGCTACACTGCAGCCCCAATAAATCCATGTTTTCCCCGCGGCGCTTAAAGCCGCTGAGTGGCTGAAGAAGATCGGGAGAGGCTCAAAGGAGATCTTTTGCCTGGGGGACCGGAAGTTTTGATGGGATTGCTTCATGACAGTGGACCCGTTTCACCTTACTCAACCCATCAAGCGTTCACGATGATGAACTTCAGAAAATCTAATTATGCAATGAACTTTTACACTTTTTCTATACCTGCTCAATACGCGAGTGTCTTTGGAATAGGCTTTCCCATTGTGCCTGCATGTTTGGAGCATCTGATACAAATATACGACGAACAAGAAATAATACTTTCCTTTGGTACAAGACTATTTGTAGAGCATTGCTTCCATGTCATTCTCAACATGATGGATCACAAAATGTCGCCGTGAGCTGATTTCTTGGCTTGGAAAAGCGGTCATCCATCACAATTTCTTTTGTTACCGTACTCCCTTTGCCTGCCAAGAAGATGCTGTCAGGCCGAGAATGCCGGGCAAATAGTTCATCTTTGTTTTTGAGTGTTCTTGAGTAGGGAAAGGCGCCTGTTGTGGATGCAAAGAGTGATTGTGGGGAGAAGCCCCACTCCCTCTCCTCTGCCTCCCTTCCCCTCCCATCCCTACCTGTCTGTCTTCTACTACTCACAAACAACCTGCGTGCAACAACCACCGATCCCCCTATATCATATACCCCCCTCAGTCGAACTTTGCACTATATCCTCACCCGCAAATACAACAACATGATGTCGCATGAGCTGGAAAGCACTCTGACAGCAGAAGTTCGCATTGAAAATAGAACGGATCAGTCATATGCGGGACATGCGAGACCTCCCATTTGATAAAGGGCGTGCACCCGTCTAGTCGCAACATATGTAGGCACGGAGGGACATTCATTTTGTCACGTACGCCATTCCTCAAAATAGAACATACCGTATACTCCATGGGGATTCTCTTGTACTCGGGAGCCCGCATCTTTGATTTGGTATTGGATATTGGTTGGTGATCAAGGCGATATGGATGCTTCTGCTTAAAAATGAATTGATATGGCTTCCACGATGATCATCTCACCTTTCTAATCTTAGATCGTGATCCTCCGTCAATGATCGTAATCGCTCCATCCATGTCGTTCCCTGACAGTCATTACCGTATACTCATTCACAACGTTCTCTTACCGTATTCAACGATATCGTACTCCTCCTCGACGTACTCGTAGCTCTCCTCCTTCTTCACCTGCTCCTCCTGTTCCTTCTTTTCTCTCTCTGAACAGTCCTCATACACATAGAAAAATACTGCTGATTTGTTGGTGGATAGAACTGCTGGATGGTAGTTCGGCTTTTGATGCTACCATCTACTAGTAATATTCATCAACAGATATGTCGTATGCATATTTGTATAAGTGAATGGTAAATGAATGACCGACCCTTAGATATTCGTGTCCTCTCCAGATGAGTGGAGAGAAGTACCGAAGGAGAAGGTACGGAGGGAATGGCGGGCGAGGGGACCGAGAATGGAAAACTGCAGCTCTTCGAGGGAAACAGCAGTCGACCCTCTGCAAAAAAAGTGAGTTGGGTAGGCAGTGGTGAGGAGTAGAGTGGAAAGGCAGGCAGAGCGGGCTGCTGACGTTCTGGAATCCATCATCAGTCAGTCAAGGACTGCAGAGGCCCGCACAAGATGAATCTTTTCTAACGGGCATAAGCTCCGCATTCCAACAGAGTGATCGACAGCCACTACAGGGAAAAAGTGATTGGGCAGGCAAGGTTGAGCGCAGAGGACTTAGCTCTATCGCACGGATGCTTACTTCTCCCATCTACCTCCTCTCTAGTGAAGGCAAAAAGTCCTAAAGTTCAATCCGTCATCCTGTATTCTACAAGGCGCGGTCGCCTCTATGAATAGAGGACTACAGAGCGAATGAGAGGCAGAATGAATTTTGGGATTTCATTTGTCTTCACTACATCTCGCCTAAGGGAGACGAGGGATCAAAAAAGAGTCGGCCACTGCGTGACCGCTCAGAATCTTTCGTCTCTCGATGGCAGCATTGTGTAATGGGTGCAATCCGCTCTCGCTTGTTCACTCACTCTACTATCCATCCACTCACAACTGTCCCCCTTCCATTTCACTCCCATCTAATTGTCCACAAGATCTCATAAACACAAGAAAGAGGGTAACTGATCAAAGTGATCGTTCGGGCGAATTACAACAGCGCCTTGAACAATGGCGCAATAACACGCAGAAAAAATACTACCGATTTGCTGGTGGATACTATCGCTGGATGTTAGTTTGGCTCTTGATAATACCATCCAGAGGTAATATCTTCCAACAGATCGGGAGTAATTTTTCTCTGTGAATTTTCGTATGCACACGAGCGCCATCATTCTCGTTGTTTTCACAGCACAAGTGACCATTTGACCATGTTGACGCAAATCTCTATGGCGCTTCTGGATTTCATCCTATCGTTCCAGGCAATACTCACCCTGTATGGCCTCTTCTAGCTCTGCATCCACTTGTAAGATCTTCTTCGTGATCAAATCCAACGGTCCCGGTCTCTCCCGTATCTTTCGGTTCAAACTTGTCACTAGTGACTGCTTGCGTAGTTGATGAGTCTTCTCGCTCACAAACGGCTCTACCCGTGAATCTGAAAGGAAAGGGGATCGAATTGCCCTGAGGGAACGGCATTCTCAAGAGAAGAAGCAGACACTCGATCAGACATTCTTTCTCCGCCAAAAAGTATCTACGATTGAAGATCGAGAAGGGGGCTAAAGGGAGAATCAAGAATGTCTCGACTCGAAAGAAACTATGCGGTGCTATGCTATTCGCACGTGTTGTTCAGTCTTTCCTTACACATTGCGGATAGAGGTTGAAGGTTTTTAGGGGAAGGGGTTCTGGAGACATATATCAATCTCCCTCTCTCTCTCTTCTTTCAGTCCTGATCACGAACACTCTAGCTGATGTCTCCGCGCTTTCGACTGTTGTAAAGCCCTTTAGGCGCATCTTATCAACGAAACGGAATAGGTTGACAAAAAGGAGAGAGGGTAAGAGAATATGCCATTGAGTGAAGTTTGAGAGAAGCTAGTGTAAGAAGTGATCGGGGAATGAATGAAGATTGACCTGGGTTAGAGTTTATAGAACGGAAGCATTTCTCATTCGTCTAATTCACTAATTGTAAAAGACTATCGCACGCAGAGACAACCGCTCCGAGAAAATTAGACGAATGAAAAATTAACTCAACAACAGTTTTACTAACCTGGGTGTAAAATATGCTTGGTGACTAGAAACTGCCGCGAAGGACGTTCCTTGATCTTCCTCTTCAGGAATTCCCTCCTTTGTTGAGTGGAGGGAAGGACGTCCGAGATGCCTGCAAATTGCATCATTAACATTCTGTAATGAAACTGCCTCAGTTTCATAAGGGCGACCCTAGGCAGACGCACACAGAAAAACTTACACTAAAACTGCCAGACGACGAACGACGGTAAAACTGTCGCTGGTGACCTTACGAAACTGTCGTTCGTCAATCTGACAGTTAGAGACAGTTGTTTCTGTGTGTGTGTAGCAATTGTACTTGACTCTAGTTACAAATCAGCGCATCATAGTTCGTCTCCCGTTTCTTTATGGGGCAGATGAGGATTGTTGAGTGAGGAAGAAGCAATGCGGGAAATGAGTCGGAAAAAGAAGGACCGAAGCAGTGAAAAGAAGGGGATGAACACTCTTATGATGGGACAGATTCATTGGCTACGCGAATCGTAAAACTCTCGTGAGCAGCAGCGCAATTCTGTCGAGACAAGAGAAGAAGATATTGAGATAACGGAATAAGAGCAAAGGGTAACGGAACGGGCCTTCGGATCAGACTGATCCGATGGATGGATGGATGGATGGATGTGTTTATATCGGATAAGATTAGAAGATGACGGTGATCTGCCTGCGTCAATATGATTCACGGCATGAACCCGTCTCCACCCACTTCCGACCCGGAGGAATGTGGGAAGGGGATAGGGTCGGGTGATGACCTGCATGCTCAAGTGAATGGGATGGAAGAGCGGCAAAAGTGAAGAACAGAAGGGAACAACTGGTCATGGTCATCAGAAGATCCCACGCAGAGACTTGAAAACAATGAATGAAGTGAATGGAGGAGGGTGGACTGAGTGAATACACGTGTGTTTGGTTGCAGAGTGTCATGCAGAGTAAGAGGAAAGGGGGACATGATGGGTGCACACAGAAAAATATCTGATGTTTTTCTGCTGATCTGTCCGTCTATTCTCCTCCAACTAATATATCTACCTGACGGACGGATACATCAGTTGAATGGACATATTCGCGTTTAAAAAAAGCAGATATTTTCTGTATGTGATGGGAGATACAACATATACCCACTACTAGCACTAACAATTCTGGATGAACGGACCACATGGTGTGAATTCGTTGAGGAATAAAGAAGAGTTCACGATGAAATGGGGAGGAAAAGCCGGGAGAGAAGCTAGGGATATTGGCCGCAGAAAGACGGACAAACGATCAAGGAGCAAGAGAGAAGAAGAGAATGACCCATAAGTGCTGATAGCGGATGAGGAGAACGGCAGGCAGTGTTTCTAGACATTTCTCCTCCATGCCGATCCACTCTGACGAAATGTGCATCGTCGTATGTTAAGGATGGCGAAGTGGGGGCAAGATGTGACGAAGACTTGTACACATGTTGCTTCCTCTACTGAAGGAAGTCCATGAGACGACGGAAAGGACACACGTCCAGATGGGAAAGAGTTGTGAGAAGAGAAAGGAATGAGTCAAGGATTGAAGCGACATGGATATAGAGGGGATACTGTAATATTAAGGATTACGGTAAGATTACGGTACACAGGGACAAGAATCACCTCTCTGTAAGGTAATACCGTGCAAGACACAATAATAAGATTGCATTCGAAGAAGAACTACGGTTGATTGACACAATCGGTGTTCGTGTTGATACCCAGGCATACTGTAGCACTTGTGTTATGCGAGGAATTCGTGAGAGACAATTGCGACATAACGTGCGTAGGGAGGCCTCTCACGACAAACGATAATAAGTAGGTCGGGGTATCGCAAAATGAAACGTAAACAAGTGAAGAGAAGGTCTGGTGAGTAAAAGCAGGACAGTTGTTGGGCAGAGATCTTCTTCCATTCAGACTCTGCAGTCAGTCTTCACTCCTCTCCTGCCTCTTCTGCCTCGCCTTACACTACGCATTTCAATAAGCATCCACGACGCAAAACTCGGCTGCTGTCTCCATCTGCCCTCGAGGGATCAAGCAACGAGGAATGGACCATCAGTTGAAGAGTGCAGAGGAAAGAACACCTGGGGGAGGAGAGGAGACGGACACATGGGGGCCGAACTCCACCCATTGTCTACTCTAACTGAGTTCACTGAACCCATGGAGCTAAGATGATCCCAGTGCAATTATCATTTCCCAAGTGCCAATAGCGCCATCTTCTAAAAAGTGAAGAATGGGACTGAGAGTAGAGTGAGTCCGTTCTCTCTCTTGACTCGGCCGACCTACGATCAGTCATTCATTCAGAAGAAGGAGAAAGAAGCTCATGGAGAAGGGACTGATCGGAAGGCAAAAAGACTGGCACTGGGAGGGAACGGGAGAAGACAAGCACTGCCAAGCAGTGACGGCTGTTCGGGTATATCCGGGGATCAGAAGATCCCAAAACGCTTCCTGTAAACAGCGATCCTTCAAGACACATAACTTCCTCCTACTCAGCACAATAACTGATCAGGTTATGTACAAGAAGCAGCTACTAAGCAAGGCGGTATCTGTGAGTACCAACTGCTTTCTTACAATGGAGCTGCACCCCCAGATCTTCATTCAGAAAGGTCTGAGGATTCAAATCCCAAACACGAAATCACGCCAACTGTTCGAATGTTCCGATTTGTTGCTGCACCTGTTGCACTACGACTTTTAGTGTGGACGGTGATACAACAAACAGCTCTTAGTTTCTCTTATCATGAAACGAACGAAAATTGTATAACTAAACACAACTTTTCGATTTCCCATCTATTTCACCTTAAAAATATCAAATATCCATAGCTAAAATGTGCGCATGTTTTAAAAGTTTCTTTCGTACTAACGCAATATCAATGGCAACTAATTTTTCTACGAATCTTTGAAGATTTTCAGATAAATTAACCATTATATTTAGATTCTAAGTTTAGCTTGCTAATAAAATAGCAAATAATCCTCCATAATGTAAGCGATGGTCGCGGGAAACAGGAAAAGAAGGTGTTTTGCGGGCAAAGACTAACGATTCATGCCCAGAATTGTGCATGCGTTCATTTTTCTCATAATTCGTGCATGATTGCTGTGCGGATTATCACGGCTGCTTCATTACAACGCAATTCTATTCCAACTTTTCCCCTTCTGCTATTCAAAGTGGATACCTGTCTCAGGCTCCCTCCCTGCCGTTGGCTGTGGCTGTGCGGCCTTGATTATGATTGTCTGTGGTTCACAGGACGATGTCGTTGTCACTCTTATGGGAAGGGTGATTCTGTTTCCTTTGGATGTCGGGACGAGGAAAAGCTGCAACGATCAACTACGACGTGATGACTAACAATTCTCACATTCTCTCATTTTGTTTTCTCTTCTGAGCAACCTTTTGTCTTACATATATGTGGTTAGAGTGATATCATTTACTTTACTCGATCAATTTGTTTCAGGAGTGGACGGGGGAACAAACCGGTCTCAGTGTTCCCTGTGTGGCGTGCGATGGAATCACCGCCACAGGGCGCGGTTGGATGGGAACCAACGCGCTCATTCTGCTCTAAATATGGAAGTACTTCGAATCAATTGAATAAATTGAAAATGTATTGAAATCAAGTTACTCACCCTATTTTTCTGTTGCTACAACATGGTGTCTAAAGGTGTCGAAATCGCTACATAAGCCGGCTACAATGTACGTTTCTGTATGAACTGTACCCTTTTAAAAATCCTACCGTATGCCAAGAATCTTGGTAAGAGTGCGTATGCTATTGCAAAAAGAAATTTTGGCATTATGCCAACTTTATTTTCACAAAATGGAATTGCTTGCCCCTTAAATAATTACTGGACACTCCAACTACACAGGAAAATGGCACATTTCGCTGTACATTTCACTTTTAACAGGGAATTGTCTAATATATTCTTGCACTTTTTCATATGGGTTCATTAGCATCCACAATGCCATTACGGTAACTTTAGTATCAGTCCAACTTGTGCTGAGGAGAGATACTAACTAGGGTGGGGAAAGGCAGCGAAAGTGCATTTTTCATTCGTCTGATTCACTCGGAGCTGTGTCTCTCTCTCGTGATGATCAACCGCTCCGAATGAATCAGATGAATGAAAAATGTACCTTCGCTGCCTTTCTCCACCCTAATACTAACCGTTCCCGAATTGGGTTGGGAGAAGGAAGAGAAGGGAGTGCCTTCTGAACAGATTTGATGCCTTCCATGACACAGGAAGGAATCGTGCCTGCTCAAGAGTCACTTTCCATTCTCAGGAGGAGAGGACAAAGTTGAAATTGTGGTGGATACTCACTCACTTCTGTCAACTTCCATTGGATGAACTGCCTTTATGGCCTTTCATCTCATTCTTAATCTTTCTCCCACCATAATAATCCATCAACCTCTTTGTATACGAAGAATAAAAGTACCCACGGTAATAAACGAACAGAGCCGAGTGAAATTGGACATTACCCATTGGTGAATGATGGTTGCCGTAGAATCTACAACTATACTATGTACAGTTACAGTCAATGGATCACTTCCGTTCCCACATCGTACGCAACGTTCTCCCCTTCTTCTCTCGTTGACCTAACTAAGATCAAGTCAGTAATGGAGACATTAGAGAGTGGACGGATACACATAAAAATCGCTTCCTTTCGTGATAAACTCGTCCTTACGGGTCACTTGCCCTATTTAGGAACACCACAACCCACTCAATTAGCTATGAACTTTCTGTGGGTTGGTCTGCTTCTTCCGTTCATTCTTCATCTAAGGTAATTTGCTGATTTTCTGGCTAACATAATTAACTTTCTCAGTTCTTCTGAAGATGCAAACAGCAACATAACAGTTGACTTCGATTCTGGGAGAGTGGTCGATTTCGATTCAGCCTTTATAACTGGTCCTCCTGAAACTTCTGTGGTGAGAAGTCTATCACTTGCCACCAATGAAGGCAGAATGAGTGGGAGAAGTGCATTCCATCTCTCTACGTCTCGTTCAACCGGTCGTATCTATACACCAGACACGACCGATTGAACGAGGCGCAGAGATATGGAATGCATTTCTCCCACTCATTCTGCCTTCACTATCATAGGTGCGCTGGGCTGTAATAAATTACGGGAGCACCCTGCAAATTTTGGTGGGGGCTGCCTGCAAGGCCAAAATTTAGCGTTTTTGCTGTGCATTTGAGAAAATAATTTAACAGGAGCACCCTGCGCTGTGGGAAAAAATTTGCGTTTTTAGAGTGTATTTTGGGAAAATAATATTGGGAGCACCATGCAGCGAAAAGTTGCTTACAAAGTGTGCACATCTATGTTCACTATTGAGCATGCTTCTTTAACCTGTCAAAGGGGGTGAATAACATCCGAGGTTGACAATTTATGATTGGATTCAAAATTGGATTCAAAATTTGGATTCAAAATTGTTTTGTCATTAAAAGCTCCCTCACATATGCAACGGATGCGGCCTAGATTGTGCGGGTTACCGTAGACTTCGCATAGTGACAATATATGAGCCTGTCTTTTTAGCAACAAATGCGCCACTGATCACAAAGATTTGGAGGAAGGTTGCGCAAAAAGAGGCAGTTGAAATATGTAAATTGTCTCCGTGTATTTCAATACGCAGTGGTCAAATCTTTCTTATGGAAGGACTATCCTCTTTATTGCCATCATCAGTGGCCCGCTTACTTATAAAGTACGAGTGGCTCTTATCCGACTAGTTACTGAACAATGATAATTCGGTATTTCTGAGAGCTTTTTCATGATTTAGCGCTTCTCAAACGTGAGCCGTGAACGGTTTCAGGTCTATGGCAATATGGAAAAGATGGTTGAACAATCATGATTTGCGAATACGATTGAAAATGCGTGAAAGTAACAAATATATAACATTTGCGCGAGTCGAATACTCCTTGCGCGATAGGCTACCCGTCAGAAGCGTCAGAACTCCTAGGTTGTGAGCAAACTGTGTGGGATGAAAGACAATGGGAGCCATAGACATTAGCGCCGTAGTGATGAAATGGACAGATGCGCGATCATATCATGGCTCAGATGTAAATTTCACCATTATGGCGCTCTTTTCTATCACCCACTATCTGATTCATAGTTCAAATAGTCCATACGTCCATGTTTCGAGTCAATGCCACATGGGGCTTGTGATATTTGCCGTACTATTTGACCTATGATCTTATTGAATCCTCTTCAGGTACAGGATAACCCGGAGGAGCAGTTGCGACTGCGCATCGAGGCTGCGAAGGCAATGCTCATTGCGAGTGGAACGGGACAGGGAGTGGCTGCGGTGGAAGAGGTGAGGATATGTGCATTTAAACCCCCGGTTTCACCGCTTTTTTAAAAATTCGCATGGATATAATCTTATATCAACGACCTGATCCGAATAATGACTATGCGAGTATCTGAAGTTATTATCAAAATTCTTCGATACATATTGTCACCCGTTTTGTTTACTGTGCGAGGAGCATGTGCTGCAATTATTGGTGCGATTGTTGGCAATTAGAGCATTTTGAAGGGAACACATCGTTTGTGCGTAACACGTCATAACTCTTGGGTTTTCATCTTCATGATTTTCTACCAACAGTAAAGTTGCTTATTTCGACGAGAGAAACAGCTTTCCCGTTGGTGGAGATTCATGAAAATGAAAACCTACAAAGGATTGTGGATTGTGCGGAATGATTTGAGCCCATTCTGAATGCTCGCATTGATTGACTGACTTGAGAGACCTATGAGTATGGTATACATTAAAAAAAATTCCTAGTGAATTGATCAGATAATGGGGGGAGTTGGAGGTTGTCAAGCGTAACCGGTGCATAAATTCACCGGGCATGAACAATGTGATTGACGATTTATGTATGGGTGAATGAGAATAGCGCCATGGACATTTGCGCCATAATAGTGAAACAAACACTTGATCATTGAATTGGTGGCGCATCTGTCCAGTTCATCATTACGTCGCAATTGTGCATGACTTCTGCATAGTAAAAGTAACCAAGAAAGCAATATTGCTTTCCAGTTGCTTACCTCCCTCCCTCTCCTTCCTTCCCTCCTCCTCCTCCTCATCCTCCCTCGTCCTGTCTACTTTTCCCCTGTCCTTGTCACGATTTTGTCGGGTGAACAAATCTAGATTAAACAGTAAATGGATACTATAGATTAGATGTTGGGAACTGCCTCAGCAGATTCCCTTTCTCGGCGCATGCGCTTCATACGAGTAGACCTTTAACTTTATCCTCCTCTTTCCAGTTGCTGTCCTCCCTCTCCTCCCTTCCCTCCTCCTCTTCATCCTCCCTCCTCGCTTCCCTCCTCGACTTCTCTTCCCCACTGTACGATGCGGAGAGGAACAGACTGCAGTGCACGCCACTGTGGAGGCAGAGGTCAGGATCTTTTAATTAATTATTTTTGTTAATTTAATTTGCTTAGTCGAATATTTAAATTGGCTATGTCCAAGTTTCGAACACGCTCGATGTAGATTATAGTTTGTATGTATCTGTGTGCAACTCTAATCTCATTCTGTTTCTGAATATGATGAAATGCGTTGGAATTAAGCAGTAACCAAACATTCTTCTGTGCCACCCTTGATGGCGGATGCGAGTTGCGCGAATCTCCCTAGTTATCCAGCAATTTTTTTTTGAAAAAAAGAAGAATATCGATTGATTTCTTCAGGATCGCGTACCAGATCGTTCCGGTGTTCGAGAGGCAGTTGAATGGGAAGAAGGACTCTGGGATGAAGGAAGAAGAAGAAGGAAAGAGAAGGGAGTGGAGACTGGTCCTGCTATCCGCACTCAGACACATACTCGCACTGAGAGTGGAGGGAGATGAGAAGGCCGCTGCGGGACTCCTCGCACCGGTGGGTTACTGTAGTCTTTCAGGATTCAATTTCGGGGATCCAGGGGATTACGGTAGGTATCTATAGTTTTGTAGGAGAGGGATAAATGCATCAGGCACCGGTGGATTACTGTAGTTTTGAAGGACTGTATTCTGGGAGTCAAGAGGTTTCCGGTAGTATAGTCTACAGTTATATAGGTAGTGCAATCTACTGTAGTTGTAAAGAACTGTATTCCTGGAGTTCGTGGGTTAATGTAATACAGTTTGTAGCAATGTGGGAACGAGAGAAATACATCTGGCTTTCTATAAGGGTTACGGTAGTTTTACAGGACTGTAGCTTTGTGTTCAGCTAGTATATTATAATGGTGTTATTAGTGGTCGTCAAATATAAAAAAATAGAATTGTTTCTGGAATTGCATTTTGAATTAGGTGCATACTAAATGCTACATTTGCTGCACAAGATCACCACATTGCCTTTAACAAACATATCGTGTCTGAGCAAAAAAAGTTATTGAAGTTAAAAAAATTCTCTTTGCAGTTCCTCCCCTGCATCGTGGATTCTCTTCTGGAGTTGTCTTCCTCCGATTGTCCTCCTCCTCCTTATTCCTCTTCCATCCCTGATGGACCACCCTCTTCCGATGGGGGACCACCCACTGCCACTCCAATCTCCTCACTCACTCCCTTCCTCGTGGACGCCCTCAAGGAACTGCTGCAGCAGACGGAGAGGGAGAGGCTGAGGTGGGAAGTGTTACTGTGTTTACTAACGGGCTTTAGGGGGAGGGAATTTATCGATTGATGACGTCGTAATGGCCAGACATACGCACAGATAGGCGCTTTATAGTTGCTTTATAGAGTATGCATAGTGCAGATGTATCTTTATAACAATAAGCTGATGAAATTGCTGCAGAAGAGGCTTAGATGGGGACTGGGGTATGCAGAGCACAAACGGGAGAGATTGCCAAAATCACTGCGAAAATCCTTTGGATCTGCATGGCTAGATAGAGATTTTTGTTCACAGCGCAATCGCTTTAATTTGGATGGAATTGTACTTATTCATTCATCCACCGAACAAAGCTACCAATTATTGATCGAACTAATATAGTAAACGTGAAACCTAATTCATCTCCCTTCATACACTTGCAGCCATTTTTTGCGATAAGTTGGTTGTTGTGAAACATATTTGTGCCGGGTTTACATTGATTGCTGACGAGTGCATTGTTTCAGTAAGGAACTGGTCGCCCGTGTGGTCCAGGCTGTGTGCGTGCTACTGGAGAAGGAGGAGACGAGTGTGGTGAGTGTCTTTTTATTTTATTTTTTTCCGAACAAGTAGTTTTGTCATCAATTTTATACTATCTATCGTTATTTATTCTACCACAAGAACACTAATCCACCTGGTATTTTCGAAAATGACACTTGCTCGCACTTGCAACAAGCTATTTTCTTTACATTGTTATGAGCTACCGCTGATCAATCCCTTGCGATAGTATAGGCTGTCAATGTATCATAATTGATTTTAAAATTAAAAAAATTTTTTATTTAAAACAAATCATTATTATTATTATTATTATTGCAGCCCGTCACCCAATCGGCACTTTCCTGTCTCAAGGTGCTCACAGCCGCTGCTGCACCCTCAACACTGCAGCCATCGATTAGCAGGGCAGTTAGGTATGTGACCCGGTGAACAATTGAGACTGCGGTAGCATCTTATCAGGGTTACGGTGGTTAGTTTACGAAACACTCAATCAGAAGACTAAACTCACGATCAGTTGGACAGATCAGTGTATTGAGTATATTATTTAATAAATAGAGTAAGCTAATGCAATATGTATGACATAGGAAATGACCCACGTGAACTCGAGGATGCGGTGGCTTCTCGCGGCGCGTAAGCAAGATAGCGGAATTGCTTGTTGAATCGGAAAGAAAAAAAATCGCCTCATTTCACCTCTCCTTATTTATCTGAAGAACTGGCACTTGAGTTTCACGAGAGTAATTTGACAGGATATGGTTGGTGTTTATTGGTGATGTTTGCGAACTGTGTTGTGCTAAAAAATTTAAACGGAAGATCTGAGATTTTGACGCAGCGTCAATTTAGTTTCACCATTATAAGTTTATAAATAGAAAAGTCAATTGCAATAACTTACTCTGTTTATTAGAAATATAATTAATTAGTTTTTATATGGAGGCTTTTGACTTCGTTGCTGAACACGCTGGTTGTCACCTGATAATGAAAATTGCATATGTTTTATAGGCTCGATGTTGTGGTTTCTGATTCTTTTGAGGGAGTAGACATATAACAGTATTCATTTCCAAATTGAGTGTTATTGCAGAGGTCTGACGAAGGCCACGGGACACAGGAAGAGGGCAGTGAGGATGGCTGCGGCCGATGCGAAGAATAGATGGTGAGGGCTATTAATTGCAATCTGGGGACTTTATTTATAAATTGATTTTTTACGGGATGTGGTGATTTTCCTTTTTTAGTGAAGCGGTGGCGTATCGAAACAAAACAAATAATAGTTATGTGAGATATGATCCAACATTTCAATTACCGGCTCATAGATTTCCATGAATTGCGGAAAATGTCAGTAGAGTATATTTCTCTTAAAACTATTAATTTAGAGGAAATTGTATAAATAAGAGCATAGTATTTGCAGGGAGCTGCTTTCGACGAAATGATGATACGAAGTGTTGAGGCGATGATGCCTGCTAATATGTTCACATATCTGCCATAGCCATTGAGTAGGGTGTAGCTTATGAGAGTGCTGGAATCCCTATTCTCTTGCCAACTAGTTATCACTTAAAATCATAAATTACAGCTTGAAAGAGAATAGGGATGGTTGAATGAGTGAACGACAAGAGCGCCTAGAAGGTAAAATGGAGAGATGCGCCATCATTGTCGTGATTCTCATGGCGAAATTGTCCATTTCACCATTTTGGCGCAAATGTCCATGATGTTCTTGTGTTTTGCCGGTAGAATTCCCTTAATCATCGTTGCTTATACACTCTACCATATTTGTTATTATTATACGACATTTGCCAATTTATTGTTATGACGTTAGCTAATTACTTGTTGTTGATTTGTTTCTATTTTTGCTCACTTTGAAAAAATTGTCCGCTGATTTATAAGTGAAAGATCTGTGATTTTCCTCCGTACGGGTATTGAAGTCCAGAGAGGCATACTCGATAATGTTGATAGGTTTATTTCTGCTTTCTATTACGATAAAAGCGTTATCTTATGAATATGTACCATTGAGAAGGTTGATTCTACCTTTAAAAAATACTTTGCTTTAGCAATAAGAGTAAGGATAGCTGCAAATGAAGATATTGAACCAAAAATTAAAATACTTCGAATTTTTGGAAAATCTGCTAGTTGGTGACAGCGCGCTCAATTTGTAGAGTTGTTATTTTTGCGCCATGGACATTTGCGCCATAATTGTGCAATGTATACATGCGTCATCGTACTCCTCGTTATTAGAGACCGTGAATTGACTCAAATATTGACATCCGTCCATTTCTAGACTTCTAACTGCATTCCGTATTCCTATCGGTCGTCTCTCCCTTCGGAGATAAAACCGCTATGAATTAAGTTAGACGTCTAGAAATGGACGGATGTCAAACTTTGAGTCAATTCACGGTCTCCACTCGTTATAACTGTCCAATTGTCCCTCATCCTGATATTCAGTTATGTCGTCGTCGGACGCTGTCTCCGTAGATTTCGACGTCGAGGCTTGGGCGCACGGCGCGCTGAAGGCGATCAGCGACGGCAGTCGGGACCTCACGGCCGCACTCGAGGAGCTCAGGTTGAATTTTTATCTCGATTCTGTTCACTTTCCAATTTATTTCCTCTATTGAGCTCTGGAATTTGTTCAAACACCGTTTCATTTCTTACTGCACTTAGTGCACTCGTTCTCTCTAATTCCTTCCGAGCTGTTGTCTATCATCTGCGAGAGACAACCGCTCTTAATGAGTTAGAGTAAGCGAATGCACTAAGTGGATCGATTCAGACTCATTTCGAGAATCTATTCTGAAGTGTAAATTTTTGAATACGTGTTGTTTCACAGACCGGCCTTCCACGGTACGGATGTGGAGCAAGAGAAGGCGATGGAGAAGATCGTCTGTCTCGTTCTTAAGATGGACTCGACTCTCATCGGACAGGAACAAGGTTGGTCGGGTTCCATATCAATTCATTTTGTGCAATTGTCATTCGTCTGACCTCTTTGGAGCGGTTGTCTCTCCACACGATAGTCAACAGCTCCGCGGAGGTTAGACGGATGACACTAGTCCTAAATGAATTGATAAGGGAATACTAACCAGGGATGTGCAACAAAATATTTTTCAACAATTCAACAAGTCAACAATTGTTGACTTTTTTTGTCAACAAAAATCAACAAAATCAACAAAATATTTAATATAACCTGCTATTGGAAATTAACTGTTTTTGTGTAGTTTTATCAACAAATCAAAAATCAACAAATGCACATCCCTGATACTAACGGTTGGGACCACAAACGCGCGCTTTTTTCTTCCCGGCGAGACGCTAAATGCTTGCTCCATTTGGGGAAATGGAAATTGTTGCTGCTAGTGACTGCCCCGTTACTGCGCTAAAAAGCTATTCTGAACATGTAGGGGATTGCCCTCTAATTAGACAGGAACAAGGTTAGAAGAGATTAGGAAAAGGAAATTAGTGCTAGTGGACTTCGATTATGCTGAGAATTCGAAGGACACCCACTTGGTGACCTCACCCTCGGACTACAAAATCATGCTGCCACTTTGACAGGCGATCATACCTGTGCTAGGGTGGGACCCTGGTATGGGGGCTATCCTTGAAAATAGTGGGTCCGACCAAAAAAAGGGGGGGGGGAATATTGTTGGGGAAAATATTAATACGGTGGGGGGGGCACCCTTAAATTTAACCCCCCTTGTGGTTGGTGAAAGACCCTAGCGCAGGTATGCATGCGATCCACGATCTCTACTTTCAGTGTCCCTCCTCCTCCATTTCCTCACGGCCCGGTTGGATTCGTCCGGACTCGCCGCTACAAATGCACTGCAGGCCGTGCGACATTTGGTTAGAATTTCATCGTCGTGTCTTTCAAAAAGAATAATAACGGAAAAATTTTATACTGTAAACTGGTACTTTTGTTTGCGCTCTCGATTTTCACCATGCCTTTGCTCAAATCCTGCTAGTTCCGCGCATCAGAGTTGCTTCACATACCTCAGTTGATTGCAAAGATGGTAAAGCCTCTTTGACGAATTCTCAAATTTCTGCATGTAAGCACTTATCTGGTGTCGGAATCGAGCTTCTAAAATTCTCAATTTCGGGCTCGAGATTCCTGAATATCGGGTAAATTTCCTTTCCATTGCAGTCCCTGGAGTGCTCGCAGACGAACGGAGAGGCCGCACTCGTCGTGTGGAGGGCACTCTTTCTCGAGGGAAACATGCAGGTGAATTCGTGTAACACTGCACTTTTCGAGGAATTGAAAATTCTCAGTTGATATGAGACTGATTGTGAGTTACTAACTACAGTAAGGCACGGATGTGGAGAAATAGGCACTATTTGTTAAGGCCTGATTTTTAACCTTCTCTGAAGAAGGGATACTGTAGCTGTTGTCCTGATAGTGTGATGGCGCTGCTTTTCCTGGTGGAAACATACCGGTAAATTCGCGTCGCACACCATCTTTTTTTTTCCTTTTACAAGTTACCAACAGCAATTGTGTAGATGGCTTCATTCTATAATAGGATTGAAAAATGTAAGTGACTCTGAACTTGAAAGTCACTGTCCCCTCTATGGTTGGCAGTTTGACTAAATTTTCGGATAAGTTTCACCGTGGCTATATATATTATATTTATAAGAGCTGTGAAACATATCCGAAAATTTAGTCATACTGCCAACCTTAGTCCCCTCTCTCTTCACTACATGCAGTAGTAATAGTTGACAATGTGTGGAGGGCGCTCTTTCTCAAGGGAAACATGCAGGTGAATTCGTGTAACACTGCACCTTTTTCCCTTTTCGAAGCAGTGCTTAGCCAATCCTTGGCATCCGTACGCCCCTATTAGTATACCTGGAATTGATATAATTTTTTAAACAACGGTAATTTTGTAGAGGGCATCATTCTAGAGCTGAAACATGCAGGTGATGTTGATTCTGAACTTAAAACCACCCAGTTTTCTCCCATTCTTCTCTGGAGGAGTGATACAGTAGAAAGCAGCTATGCGTTTTTGATTGAGAGAAGTGCATTCATTGTGTCTCGTTCTCCGAGAGGCGGTGGTTTCTTGGCGAAATAGACAACCGGATCGAGGGGAATGAAAGAAGACGAATGCACTTCTCCCAATCAACAACGCATCACTAGTAGAAATGCTTGATGATATGTGGTAGGAACTGTTTCTGTCCCTGTGAATCCTTGTCGCACACCACTTTTTTCTATTATGACGGAGCACATAGTCAATCACTGACCGGTGTACATAGATCATGAAACATGGAGTTAAAGTTCCCGTCCACAGAAGGGAAACATTCAAATTCGCGCGCAAAATCGAATGTTAACCTCAAACTTGGGTAATTGAACCGACGAAAGAGCGGCGGCAGCCGCCTCTTATCTCTTCCCAGCATCGCACATGAGCCAGGGAAAGACTTCCGGTCATTTTTATTTTCGATAACATGATATTGGCGCCGCAGTTGTTCGGAAAATGAAATAAAAAAAGGGGGGGGGGTAATTTTTTCTGTGGACAGGTACTTTAAAGAGGTTACTGTAGATGGCATTTCGATACATTGTCTCACCTCGAATACCCTCACTCGCTGCGCCCTCAACACACTCAGTCTGAAGTTGCAGCCGAATGCCTTCTCTTGTTCATCGTCGCGCAGGAAGAAGTCCATCGTGTCTGACAGATATTATTTATTTAATAAAAACACATATCACATCTTCCAACTGCATAAGAAATAGTCAAATAGCCATTACTCATACAAAATGTGTGAGAATGCAAAAAAAAGATTGAAATTTGAATCAAAACTTGGCAGGATTTACATCTATAATTAGAAGAATTCTTACCTGCAAACGATTTTGCATCGTAGCTGACCCGTACCCAGGAAGGACAGACGATCGATTTGCCCAGTGCAATGGCCTCCAGTAGACGCATAGTTCTAAATGAATAAACCAATTAATTAACTGAATTATCATAGATGACTCCATGGCAGCACTGCATTCATACCGTAATAGAATTTATAGTCTTTGCTTTGTAAGACATCTATTTGCATAAATAGTTGCATTGTAAAAGCCACTACTGGTTCAACCAGCAATTCTATTGCAAGAATGTTGAAAATGAAACATTTGCCCACCTCTTTCCATTGATTGCGACTAGATGCGTGCAGTCAGCGATTTCCTGGCATATCCTTCCGCCGAGGTATCGGACTTTCTGAAATACAGTAATAAATACCATACTTTATTCGGAATAAGAATACCGTATGTGAATCAAACTACCGTACCCACACAGAAGTCAACTACAGTAACCCAAACAAAATATCGTACCCTGCTCAGGACGTCGTTGAATTCATCGTCGAAGCCGTCTAAGGCGACGACTATCTTTGTGGCGGAGGCGGGCGGCGGTCGCATAGCGTGTGCACGTGTAATTTCCTCTTCCGATGGAGGGGGAGAGCTACCGCATCTGAAACAATGTTGACTAACTGAATAACTAACTGATAACTAACTAAGAATAACTGCACGGGTATGTTTAAATTTCGTCGCTCAAATTCAAATGTTCGATATTTTTCATTTTCTATCCAATGCAAATTCATCTCGGTTAATTCAGTTGAAAACTGTGATACATTTACTGAACCAAGTCTGTGAATTTTACATGAAAATGTTCGACAATTTCCATAAATCGCATATTTTAAAAAATGTATTCCAATAGGTATTAGAGCTCTAAAAATACATACTTGAGAAGTCTCAACGGGAAGTATCTCTCATCGCCCTGCATATGATTCCTCATCTCGTTCGCGTGCTGCCATATCTCTTCGCTGAACGGCACCGGGAAGCGCCACGGTGCTGCAACGAATTTCGTAAGTTTCCCAAAACGAAGCACCGTAGTCCAGATGTCAAACTGCACGAATATATCAAAGGCCACTGGGCAGTGAAAGCCACTGCATTTTTTTATAAGACGGTAATCTACAAAATTCCAGAAAATATTATAGCTACAGTAACCCCACAATTTCGTCGCGAGACTCACCGAGACAGGTCTTGTAGGTTTCGTGCATGCACTCCAGTGTGAACGGGCCGCAGTTGACCTCGATCGGCGATTGCGCAGTCACTTGGAACCTGAAAAATATATTCCGGAATAATCATAATTAGCTTGAACGATGCAACATCGTATTTTGTAAGCTGCGCCCAACAGAAATAAAAACATGGGGAAACATCCACCAACCTCGGATGGTCAAAATCCGGTCTGGTCTGGCCGAGATATGCATCTACGAGCCATTGGAAGTTGACATAGGGAACGCCCCACTCACGAGCTTTTTCCACCTTTTCGGATTGACTGAAAAGTATAAAATTGTTTTACGGATTAAATATTTTTATCATGAAAATGAAAATGA
>JACMIF010000342.1:22948-43631 GCA_014805445.1 Diplogasteroides magnus | reverse complement strand
CTCCCTTCCTCCCTGATCAAAGATCCGCTCAACTACAGTAATTTTCAAACTTCCTTGCACTGTGGCAAATAAGGAACGAGTCGTAAAAATGTGTAACCTGCTTAGAACCTCCTGTTTTGAGGAAACCGATCTAGCTGCGCCCCTAGTTTATACTCGAAAAAGTTCGTGGGACAGGTCCTTTAAATCATCTGTACATAATCGGCTGCTCTCTTCAACGTTGCGCTTTCAGAATAGTTGACCCAGAATCTCCTCGGATGGGTTCTTTAAAAGTTGGGTTACCGAGAAAAAGGAGGTGATTACGGTGAGTTGATGGTAATCGTAACTTCCGAAATGCGGTTTTGAACGCCCCAGATGATTAAAGTGCGCTCTCTATGAAGAGTGAAGACAGTCAGGTGGATACGAGAAAAGTTTCATCCATGCATATTTTCTACTCTTTTCCCTCAATATCATCCTATTTTCGGGTGCTTCTTCCGTTCTTCTCCTTTTTCCGTACTTTATTTTCTCTTTTATTTACAATTCAATAATGTTCAGCCGTAACGGTTGGTAGGTCTCGAGATACGGATAAAGTATACCTTTCACATGTGCAATTGACTGAGTACACACATAAGAACATAGTGGAAGTATGGACTTTACTGTACAAGTTCATTTTAATACTTTTGTGGAATCACTCCCTGTAGTTATCGCCTAACCATTTGTTCACAAAGTCCAACACCTTCAATGATATCTTCTCTTAGTTCCTTCTCTTCTTCAATTACCTTATCGTATGTCTTCTCAGATTCCAATTGACGAACGAGATGTTCAGGACCAACGTGATTCACCTGAAGAAGAAATGGTCAGGAGGGTGAAATACGGGAACTCCACGGAAAGTTGCGCCATAGTGTTGAATTAAAATATATGTCATCATTTGCAGCATTCCCACAGCACATTTTCTCACTTCACCGTTATAGCGCAACTGTCCATTCCGTTTACGTCTTTCACCCGCTCAAGCAATTCAATCGCGTTCTATCTCCTTTCATTTTAACACTATTTGACAATTAGATACGAATTGTGACTCGTTATGACATGAGACTACAGACTGGCAAGACAAATTCTTCCAGCACAAAGTACAATTGATGCTGGAAATTGCACATTACAGCTGTTAATATTTCGGCTGTCAAACACGCGTGTATTTGCAGGTGGAATGATGATAAAACAGCACAAACAAGTAGACACTTTCTCATAACAGCATGATATATATAGATTGATGTGTGTGAAAGGGTCAGTAAGCTAGGCCATTGGACACTTTAGCATCTTCACTCATAAGTTCCCTTGTACCTACCGCATAAGCAAAGTTATCATCATCGAAGAATAGTTCAGCAGATGATTGGACTTTTTCCAGAACACGAGGCCAGATTGGTCTGAATGACCTTCCTATCACTCTTTCTCTTCACAGTTCTCCTCACTCTCCTGCAATATATCCAATTGGCTTGACCCTTTGATGTATTCGAGAGTCGAATGTACTTCTGAACAACTCATTGTATTCATCTTCAGTATGCAGCTCACCTGGCCACCTGCTTGAATGCAAGTTCATCCAGAAGATCCTGTTTTGTCACTCCTGTACAACATTCCTGTCTTCTTGAAATCTACTTCCGGACTACCTGCATCAATATACCCTGCACAAAGAAAGAAGATGATGATGGTTGACTTATCCATGGAAGGAGAGATTGAGTTCGCCCGTCCTAATTCCCTTTCTATCCTCTCGAACTGCCGTTATGCACTCTTTCCCTTTCACTCTTGCATTATCACGTTGTTATCTCAAGAACTCGAGAACAGTGAAGGAATGAAAACGATCTTCTAAGAGTATGCATAGCAATAATGACACAATGTCCGCTACATTTGAACACCCAGCATACTGTAACGCATGATGTTCAAACTTTCGCTCCTGAAAATTTTTATTTTTAAATTTATAAAAAAATCCGTTTTGTGTAATTTTCTGATCCAATTACAGAACATTTAGATGGGTAACGAAGGATCGAAGGGGAAGAATGCGTCCCGAGCGGCTGGAGGAGGAGGAGTGGCCATTGCTAAGGTAAGAGTCAGTTCATACTATTGTTGTTCTCTTGAAACGCTTTTGAAATGTGTTGCCTGCTCTCTTTGCTGTATGGAGTGCTATGAAATGAAAATTTAGATCAAATGATTATCATATCGGTGCTTAAAATAATGGGAAAATGCACATAATTGAAATTTGCATATTGAAAACCACTTGCTATTCAAAATATGTGTTTACGATGCTGGCAGACGTTGAATAGATTGAATTCGCTTGGATGATTTGGTGTTTCGCCTTTGAGAATCCCTTCAAATCGGGTCCATCGTCAACGGTGGTTCAGCAACATTTGGAGAATGCGAAGAAGAGTCGTGTTCTGCAACTGAAAGGACAGGGAATGAAGCATGTCCCTGAACAGTTGGCAGAGGTAATGCATTGGTAGTTATCAATCATAAGATCTCTCTTCCTCTAGGCAGCTGAATTCATTCGAAACCTGGACATATCAGCTAACAAGATTCGAGAACTTCCGTCATTCATCGGAGCATTCGCAGAGTTGAAGCAATTGCATATCAGCGATAACTTATTGGAAGTGTGTATATTCTCCTTAACTTGTTTGGAGAAAACAATTACAGTTTCTACCTGACGAGATTGGAATGCTGAGGAAACTGGAAGTTTTGAATGTTTCACAGAACAAACTGAAGGTTTTGGTTCTTTTTCTTGTGAAGAATGAAGTGTTTGATGTTCAGTCAATGCCCGATACCCTGGTTGGATGCAATTCCCTCAAGAATATCAATCTGTCCCAAGTAAACCTTTCCTTCTCCTCTTCCATCATAATTGAATTCAGAATCAACTGTCTTCCCTTCCCATTGTGTTGTGTCATCTTCATGAATTGGATATGCTCAATCTCTCCAATAATCGACTTACACATATCCCTGATGAGGTTAACATTCTTGTTAGTTGTATTTTCAACGACTTGTTCAGATATCGTCAATGAGGGCATCCGAATTGGTTTTCAATCAGAATCAACTCTCTAAACTCAATTCCCGAAGCCTCGTTCAAGTATGTTTCTATGGTTGGGAGTGTACATGAACACTGCTTACAGGCTCCAAGACTGAAAATTCTTCGAGTGGAGGAGAACAGTCTTGAGAAGGAAGAATTCGACAGTGGACTATTGCAAGTGAGTGATACTCTTCATTTGGCATACTGTATGTCTTCGTAGCAGGACTCTCAAATCTGTCTGATTGCATACTCAGGGAACCTCTTCCAAGACAGGGACTTCCAGAGTCTGCCTGGGTCTGTTGTCATTCATTTATTCTTTATTATTATCTCTCGGACCAACAAAATATTCATTTGCTTTGTTTCAAATGGTGTATTACAGGTACGAGTCTTACCAACAACGATTCACTGATACAAGAAGGAAGATGTGAGTGAATCTAAAGAGAAAACAATGGAATGAACATAAACACGGTTATATCCACTTTAAAACATTCCTAAGTATAGAAACTGCTTCATAGTTATGAACAGATTATGTCGTCAATTTGTAAATATGCGAATATTATTGCTGCTATATCAGAACTTTCTAACGATTGTACTTAGATGATTTTAGCTCGCGTTAGTATGCATAATTTGTCAATTGGAAAATATCCTTGTAAATGAAGAAAGAGTTATTCTACTTGAAATGTGTGCTTATGAGCACAAGATGACAACGAATGATGGAACCCTTACTTGAGAAGAAACATTTGTAGATGAATGAAGGGAACTGTAGGAATGATTCGTGCATATACTCCTGGAAGCCCTGAATGGACTCCTCTCTCCTCATTACTGTATCTACAGTACCTGGCCTTCCACATCCAATTCCCCATGATACCACTCCTTGCAGTTCCCATTTTCCATTCTGTATACACATAAGAGGACCACCAGAGTCGCCCTTAATGTCTCTTACACCACTGGATACGGTATTAAATGTGGTTACAGTACTTGGCAGGAATCGACTCTTCCCTGGGAGTAGCCAGCACATATCATCGTGGGAATGTGTATTCGTCCCTGTAATGGTATAGAGTGGAAAAGAGGAGGATGAGAGTGGACCATGTAGTGTTGGAAGTTGTTGCATACCCAAGGAGGTACAATTGGTACATGAATCTCTCGTAGTTCCATTGCCATTGGTTCATTCTCCTTTTTCATTCCCCATCCTCAACAATCAATCATTCAATTGTAAAGAGAAACGACCAACCAGCAACCACACACATCTTATTGTTGTCTGGAGGAATGAATGGTAGACAGATTGGTTGTATATCCCGACCCATTTCAACTGGTGGAGATATCCTGAAGAGAACTCAGGGATTACTGTAGACTTGTCTCCTCACTCACTTGAGTAGTGCCACGTCGAATGAACTGGCCCAAACAAGATTGTATAGAGGATGGACTGAGATATTGAGTATCTGAGAGTGAGGATTGAATGGGAGAGGGGGGGATAAGAATAGACCTTATGTGCACTTCCAGACATTGTCTCATGTCCTCCAATGTATGCTGTGTACTTCTCTGGTAGACGACTGATTGAAGGGATTAGATGAATGAGAAGAGGAATGGATACCTTCTAGAGAAACAATGAGCAGCAGTCACCACGAAGGATGCATCGATTAGAGCACCCCCACAACGATGTTTGTCCCTGAATTGCAAGGATTACGGTAGTTTTTGTAGTGATATTTAGAACAATTCAAATGTCAGTCACTGCCACTTCCCTTACATGAATGCAGTAAACTCATGGGATAACATGCCATGTGCAAAATGAGAGTCTCGTGACCAATTATAAGGGAGAATGAGACTTGTTTGTGAAGGTCTTGTGATAATCTCTAACCAACACTTCCATTGTCACTTCTTGTCATTTCCTCTATTCCCTACACTCTTTCATTCAATGACTCGTCTAGTTCTCATAAATAGAGAAGTCTCAATTCTCTCAAATGTCAGCACCCATCTATTTTCTCCCCAGATATGCAAAGAATAAGGGGAAATGGATGAAGAAGGGATAATAACAAGAGAATGTCAGGAGATCATTGAGACAATTGATTGATATGAAAGGCTACATTGAATGGAAAGAGACTCACTCGTATGTCAATTGAACAGTCCATGGCCATGCATGGGGAATGGTCTCAATTCCTCCAATAAGACGATTCTCTTCCATCTCAATGAGGGATACTGTAAGCGGATTACGGTAGATGGACTTACTGAGAAGTCTGTGATGTCCCCCAGGAGACGAGCCAGAGGATTGAGATCATCCTGAAGGAGAGAGATTGATGACGTCACAGATGAGAGACCAACCTGGACGTGCACTCCACAGTTCAGTCCAGTGATAGAAGATGACGTCATCAGAAGGATGAAGACGATTGGAAGAAATGACATCATCTTATGGAAAAGGGGCAAATGGCATGGATATTGGATGAAGATAAGGGGAAGTGGTAGGAAGGAGACAATGGGATGAATGGAGGGGAAGGGGAGAGGAAAGGGGAAGGAAGATGATCTACTGATTCTATGACAGTAATGGTAAGTACAGAGAAGAATTCATGTTTTCCTAACACTTCTCGAAATAGAGGGTTGAATCACAAATCTACTCATCATTGCTGTTCAATGAGATCTTAGGTTTGAAAATGAAGATGTCTGCAGTCTGCAGAGAAATAACTACCGCAGTTAATGAAGAAACTGTTGTCTGTTATGAGGAGGTCGTACATCCAATTCCATTCCACAAACTATACAATATGTGTACCTAGACCGATTTGGTCTCCATTTCGTACTGGAGACAAAACTCAGTGTGTCCTTGGTATTTGAGTTTCCCTTTTTGTATCCCATCAATCTTTCTCGGAAGGACCGGAAATGAAGGGATATGCGACTACCGTATACCTGAATGCATTGATTACACATGTGAAATGGTGAGAGATGAGCACATCTCGTAATGACCTTATCCCTTTGTCACAAAGACTGACCTCCACAATGGCCATTTCACCTTTCTTCCCTTGTTTCCCATCCCTCCCGGGGGTCCAATCCCCCTCTTCTTTGTCCTTCTCCCGCCCAATCCCGATAGACACTGTGTCTGTTGTAGACAGTGTGGCTTCCTCTAATCTTCCCCTATCACAGTCTCTTCAAAAGGGGGCGGGGCCTGTAGAGGGGGGCGGAGTTTCAGTCATAGAGAAGCATTTGCATCGATTGTCGGACACTCTCAACATGTGAGACGAGGGAGGAGAGACGTTGTCAGAAGAAGGAAGAGAAGAAGGGAAAGAAGGAAAAGGTTCGTCCTTACTTGTACTTACACACTCAATCTCTCACTTCATACACATTCTCTTTGTTCCCCTCACACCACTCAATTCCTTCTTTTCCAGTCTCAAGGACTACGAACATATTCAAAACGATTTCTGTCTTATGAGACCTTGTTTCATCTTCGATCCTTTTCCCATCTCTGATCCCATTTCCTCTTCAATCTCCCCCTCAATTACTTGTTTTCACCCCTCCTTCATAACCTACCTCTGAATCCATTAGTGTCGATCGTCTCCTCTTCATTCGTCTCTTTTTCCTTTTGTCCATACCATAAATCCGCCTTCATTCGCCTTCTACCTATTTAATTATTCGCCTGGCGATCGTTAATATTTTGCATTTCGATTGAATTGCCACTATTTATGACCCCATGCGAAGAAAGAATGTGAAAGTGAATGATAAAGTGAAGATTGATGGGATGTTCCCTTATCACAGTGAAACATCTGCCAATGGCTATTAGAGAAGAGAGACAATGGGAATGGAGAGAGACAGAGATGAAGAGATGAGTGAGAGAGTGTGGAAGGAGGAGAGAGTCCAGAGATACTGAGAGTAAGGGCCAGGTGGAGGCTTCACTTCTCGTTCCAACTGACACCAGATGGTTCTATTCCCCCATACAGAAGGGCACTTTTGACCTTACTCTCTTTTATTATCCACTTCATAGTTTCCGAGGCAAATTTCTCAAGTGGAATCATTTCAGAATGCACCTCGCCATTGTTCTTCTATTCATTTTCTCCATTTCATCAGTCGATGTTCGTTCCCTTCGTTCCATTGGCCGATTGGTCTCTCCTGTCTCCAATCATGCAACTGTTGTACTGAGAGTGAAAAGAGCAATGGAAGAGAATGATGGACACAGGAATCTGAAAGATGTTAGTGGAAGGAAAGGAAAGGAGAGGATAAATGGAGATGTTCAGATGGCACGTTCACTGTCACAAGAAAGGAAGAATAGGAGATTATTGAGGAAGAAGAAGAAGAGACTAAGAGAGGTACTGTAGGAGGGATACTGTAGAGGAGAGGGGAGAGGAGGAAGTGCTCTTTCAGCTTCGGGAAGAGATTCGAGCAATGAACAGAATTGTGGAGAAAGATGCACAAATGGAGGAAATGAGTGGTGAGATACTGTAAGTGATCCTATTCTATGGATTGATTCAGAATTACCATCATCGAAAAGAAAGAACTCGGCATCGGAAAAGTGGAGGAAAAAGGTAATCGTTAGTGAGGGGATTACGGTTATGGGGAATGATTCAGGTTTTATCAAAGATGAGGGCAATCATGCAGAGATTGGACAGACTGGAGAGACAATGGACTGGAGGCGACAAGATCATTCCTGAGGTGAGGGAGGATACTGTAGGGAATGAAGATACAGTAAGCAAAAACAATTACTTTTGCCATCTAACTGTTTCAACCTGTCATTGACCATTTTCTTATCACCGGTGAAACTATCAGATCGCACCGACAGATTATCTAACAGTTTTTTTATATGATCCACTTCTACAGCGACTATGCCATAATAGAAGCCGTTAATTCAGACGACATCAAAAGTGAGAACAGTGCACACAATGAGACCTACGATGAAGGAGAAGAAAGTGGTGAGAGAAGAGAAGGAAAAAGAATAAGCAAGGGACAATTGCAGCATAAACATCTACTATCAATGACTGCAATGAATGGAGAGAATGGAACATCGTGTGCAAGTCACAAGGATTGTAGACCAGGTTAGTCCCTCTCCTGACTGGAAGAATACCGTAATTCCATTCAGGTCGATGTTGTCATCGTGTTCCTTCTGGAAGTGGAGGAACATGTCTCTTCCATGGTCTCACCCTTACCACTCCTTGCATGGACTCATGCCAGTGTGAATCACAACTGCACTGTTTTGCCCCCAAGGACAATAGTACGGTAAGTGGTTACAGTACTCCCTTTTGGTCAATTGGGTCAAAGAAACAGTTGTTCCATTGCAGGCTTCCATGTGTAAACGTGCAACTTCGACTGATATCCGTACTGGTTACTATGTCAATGTTCCTGATTCCCTCTTCTCTTCTTCTTTCTCATCAACAATGACTCCTTCTACACAGAGTCATCCTCCTTCCTTCTCCTCCTCTCGTGAGAAACGATCGTCTGTTTAGATCTCCTATGGGTACATATTGTCCTCCTGTGATCTCATTTGTATTCTAGTCATTCTTTGTCTTTTTCTGCTTTGGTTCAGCTTTAACCATCTCCCCTTAGGGAGTCTGTCTCTATTGCAATTCTCCCCTGTGTACCATTCGATCGTTTTCTCTCCTCGTCTCACTTGTTCCCCTCAGACTCTTCTCTTCTCTCTCACAAATCATTCAGACCTCCAAAAAAAAACCACAAAAATGATAACAATTAATTCGCACAAAATCCCAAAAATAAACAAGTCTAATATGAGAGGTGGAGATGTGAGAAAAAAAGAGAGAGTTCTGTCATTTAGACGGTAGTCCGTCATTCCTTATCGTTCGTAGAACATATTATATCCAAAAAGCATTCTGGCCAGCGAAAAAACAATGGAAAAAATTGTGCTGTCCTCTCTTTAGTCTAAGGGCATATCTATATTGCGCTTGCATTTATTTTTGTGTTAGACTTCAAACCCGGTTCTCTCTACATAACTCTCTATCTACTAAGTAAGACTCGGCCTCTTTCTCTCGTAACTTCTTCAGTCGTAGTACGTGTTGTCGTTATCAAAACAGTGAATTCAGCGGGTCTCACTGTTCCAAACACAGACACTAAGCATTGATAATGAGATTATTCCGTTTTGGCAGGCCCTTCCCCCATATACAGTCTGAATGTAACCCTAAGAGAGAAGAGCCCTATGGAGTGAGATCTGAATGAGATAGTGGACCGTGAACGCATTGTCATTGAGAGTCGAGCCCCCATTCCCTTACTATTCCCTCATTGCGTGCAATTTGCTCTTCTTCCCATTCCTGCGGAGGCTATGATCTCATATATGTACAGACAAGATTGTGATTGTGTAAGTGTTCAATGTTACAATGAGGATTAGACACGAAGAGGAGATCATTCGTCCATTAGAGTGTTCTGCCTGTCTTGATGATTCTGATTCATTCTCCTCATCCACCTCACTGAGTGTTTCATCCTCATTCCCATAGACTGCATTCCTTTGCATTCTCGTGTGTGTCCCTTCACCCTCGATGTCGTGTCCCTCTGTCCGTGTTTCCACAAAATAAAGCTGGCTGGCATTCACTATGTTCGATTCACAAGAAACGAACAACCGTTTATTGAAAGGGATGAGACTGGAAAGGGAATAGAGACCGGAATTGATGGTGGAATCACAGATTGAAGTAGAGGAGGGAGGGGAAGGATATCGATGTGTACAGACATAATGAAGCTCTGATAGTAAGGGGATGGGGGACAATACCCATGAAGGGACTCTATCAACATGATAATCAATCAATACTCGACACTGTAAAAGAAGAAGTGAGATCAGAAATGAGGAACTCGTCGTGAGTAACAATGAGAATACTTGTAACTGTTTTAGACTAGAGACTTAGTTGATCGTCTAGCTTCCTGTATGATTATGGCTGGAAGTGGCATTGATGCATCACGTGATTCATTCTCTCGACACGAATAACTAACACTGCTCAGGGAGGCATTGGAGGTATACTGTAGGTCAGATGTTTGTTGTTGTGAGGGACTTGCAGTCCTCCTTTGTCCTCCCTCTAATTGTCAGGATTCTTCTTCTTCACAATCCAATTCATCGCTTTCCTTTCCAGAAACCTTCAGTATATTATTATGCAGACAAATATAATCAATAATATTAGTGTCATTTTATTCTTCAGTTTACAATGACAATCAGATGTCATTTCAAAATGATAAAATGGCTAAGTGTTATTTTCATTCTTCCAACTGGGGAGTTATTTAAAATTTGATATAAATTTTCCTGTGTGTTGCCATTGAATGAAATGCAAACCTTCATAGTTGCCAGTCGATTCTCCTGTCGATAGAAGTGTTTGAAGTTGGCAACCTACAATGAGGGAATGACTCGTTGTTGTACAGTACTCTTCCCTTTGATATTATAACCAAATGAACGTACAATGATTGGTACAGGAAGGGCGAGAGTGAGAACTCCAATCAGTGCACACATTCCTCCAACTACTTTTCCATATGAACCAGTGGGAACAAGATCTCCATATCTGAAAAGGGGAAGAGTCCTCATTGTTTGCAGAGGATACTCACCCAACAGTTGTCATAGTGACAAGGACGAACCAGAAGGAAGCAGGGATGGAAGTGAACTTCGTATTTGGTTCACCCTGAGGGATGAGGATGAGTGACTGAAGGGAAGGGAAGGACTTACTTGTTCAGCAAAGTATATTCCAGAAGAGAAGAGGATAAGGGCAATCAACTGAATGGGATACATTCAAACATGAAAAGAGGACAGACTCACCATGAAGAATACGAGTAGGCACAGTTCTTGTACTGATGCACGGAATGTCTTCCCTAGGATTTGGAGACCAACTGAGTGTCTGAAGGGGAATGAAATCGTTGAAAGGATACATCTGACTGAGACAAACCTGCTCAATTTGAATATCCTGAATACTCGTACAAGTCGAAGTACTCGAAGGACAGCAAATGACATGGAGGAAGAGCCCTTTGCACCATTCTCAGCCCTGAAATGAGAATAGAAATGAAAGAGAAGTAGGCAAACCATATGAAGTTGACGAAGAATGGAGCGATGGCAATAAAGTCAATGATATTGAGGAAACTCATACAGAAATCACGTTTCGAAGGGCAAGAAAGGAATCGAAGTGAAAGCTCTTAAATATGAAGTTTAATTCGTATGAAATAGTGGACTAACCAATGCTAAACCATATAATACATAAGAATTCTGTCCAGAAGAAAAGATTGGAATATCTGTCGTCCACAGCAACTGAAAATAAAAGATTAAAAATGACGTCGATTTCCATCCAAACCTGCATCTGTTGAATTGGGCAGAAGTTCATATTCTATTACTGTCTTGTCTAATGGTATTGTTTCCCAACAGAATGATACTATGGATCTGCAATTATTGTTGTTGAATCCCTTTTTCTGTTGATACTCACACAACGATGACAGCGATGGAAATGAATGCAACTATTCGAGCAGAAAGGGAAGAATCAGGAAATTCCATCAATTCCCACACTCTTCTACAAAAGGAATGATATCTCTGGTTCAGTCCTGAAGTGTAACCTCTGTAATCTATTGTCTGGCATGAGTGTGTCCTTCGGTTTCTCGTATCCTTCGCTGATCCAAAATTCTTCCACGAATTCTTCTCCCATCTGAAAGGTTCACTTTGAGACAAACAAAACGGTGGCCGAAGTCATTAAATGAAATATTGCATTCAAAAAGTATAGGAAGAAAATAAAACCTGAAAGAATCGCATTTCCCTGAGGAAAACATCAATGGGAACTGCTTCTGGTCTCTTGACTCTTCCATTTGATTGGTAGATGTACAGAATGGACTCGAATCTGAATGATTATTCATGTAATATTCATCCTGACTGAACTAGCCATCACGTTGGTTACGTTTTTTGACCTACTGGCACTTTTTTTAAATCGTCATATCTCTGGCCTCCATCCATGTTATTTGGTAGGTTATACCTGTACTATTTATAGTATAATTCTGAGAAAGAGTTATGTTAGGACGACAAATAGAGGGTGTGAATAGTTGATGTGTCCGATTTGATTGATAGAGACCTCTTTGTAATAGAGAATGGAAGGGCACACGACTCATTGAGATACTGCAAGAGATAGAGAGAAGGGCACCCCTCACACATCGTAAAGTCAACTCAATGCAGATTGCCTTCACGACTCATTAGACATTATGGCCCCATGCCCGTTATTAGCTCAGTCATCTCTGAGCCTTTTGCGCTTCATGGAACTTCACACCAAAACAGGAAACCGGAAAAATAGATTATTGCAAGGCCCTTGAGGTTGTTTGTCCCCGAATCTACACACCTGGTACGTGGAAAGAGAAAATAGACGCTAATTCAAACCATTGTTATTCGAACCCATCCCCAAGTATTACGAGTGGGATGACATTTTCCTAATAATCTCGAGTGATGCAGTCATGTGCGCAAGGAATAATACCATTAGCGCGTTCAAAGTAGAAATGTCTTTTCGCTCTCAAGCTTCAATGTACATGGGAAAAGCAAAGAAATGAGCGATCAGAAATTGTAAATTGAGCGGAATGCACAATGTCTAAAAATCACGGGTCTGCTTGAGCTAAAACGCATACGAAAAATGAAAGGCTTTCATGCACAGAATTGAAAATGGAGAAGAAGATGCTTACGCTGATCGATGTCGATCGAAGAAATATTCTCTTGTTTCTGGATTCCAGTACTTTTCCCTTCGTGATCGACTGCCCAGAAGAGTCATTGGATATCTATAACAGATGCATCAATGACAGAGTAGCCTCCCTTTCAACTATCCCACACAACATCTCAGTCGGAATACGAAACTGGTGAACAGTGTATTTTACATTCATCTAATCTACGAGGATCAGTTATCTCTACTTTCGATAAATAACCGCTTTTCAGTAATTAGACGAATGATAAATGCCCCCGATTGTTAAATCCTCTATTTTACCTTTGTAATGTCCTCTCGTAAGTCTGAAATCTCAGTCCACTGACGTTGATTGTAATGAGATCTTTCCAGTGTTTTTCATCACTGGCGGGAGTCCCCCGTTGTGGGCTTGTCTGAAATCATATCTTTTTTTTTAGATGTACTTTTTCTATTTTCTGCGTTGACTGATCTCTCCACTATTCGCTTCTGCCGAACTTTGTATTTTCTTCCTATTCTCTTCATTCCCGTTCACAGATAAGCAAATGTGTAATTCGCTGTCTCAATGCTCTTTGATAGTGGCAATAATTGGTCGGCTCGATTTTTGAAGGCGCTTTGATAAGAGGAAGTAATCGTTGATCAGTGAACTGGTAAGAAAGATCATAAAAGACAAGGCTATATCATTTGTGTCATGCGTGTAAGTATGCCCCGTGGAATTTCGCGGCATCTGTTATGAGCAACTTTATGATAGGGCACGTGTCCCATTTATCCAAGGGATTACTCATTTGAACTTACTCTTCTTGATGCAGTGGATCCTCTCCGTAATAATAGTCCATTAGGCTCTTCTCCCATCTCCAACGTCGCTCTGTAATGAAGACGATATGAACTATGAATGAGAAGAAAGGAAAGAGTCCATTTTGTGTTGCCAGGTGTTAGTCTCTTTCCTGCCATGACAGCCACTGTACACATCCCATGCATCATTACAGTCTCACAATGGAGACCCCCTTCACAATGACGCCCTGCAGGTCATGTGAGGAGACGATGTCTATGTTGAGATTGTGGATGCATCAGTCCATCTCGTCATTTCCTTTCGTTCAGGTCATTCGAGTTAGCGAACGAATGAACAGATGTAAGAAGAAGAGAAGAATGACAGAAACTCACAATTGAATACTGAATCTGTGAACGGGAGTGACTGCCCGTGATATGGTGACAGTTGGAGTAGAACATCGTGAACGATGGGGAAGAGGTTTGAGTAGGGCTACGGATACAGATCGAGTACGCGATCTTCTGATTATTCGTCTATCGATGGAAGGGGGGAGATAGATGGAAGATGAGGAAGAGGAAGACTGTCGTCTACTATCCATTCAATGAAGAGATACACACAAATGGAGTGTGGTTATCCCACGGAAAGAGAAGGGCGGAGAGGGTTTACAACAGAAGAAGAGAGAAGGAAGGGCTTGAGGAAAGGGATGAGGAGGAGGAGAGGGAGGGTGAGACACCTGTGGATGACACTCAGGAGTTATCATGAGACAGATTGGAAGGAACAACTGTCACGTAAGTGGGAGGATCAAGACTACTCCTGCAGTAGTCAGTCTTATCTGCACAACAAGGAGAGATGATAAATGACAGTGTTCCCTTACCTGACTCGTCTCCGCCCGAATAAGAAATATCCAGGAGAGGCAGGCGCTCTTCTGTTATTTGACGGCATTCCTTCTTCCTCTGCTTTTTCTTCCTCCTCAGTTGTTCACCGAGTGGGAAGGTAGAAGGATGAATGAGGAGGAAGTAGAAATTGGAGGATTCCTCGCTTGTCCTTCCTTCAGATTGGTCAATGATTCCTCGTGGTGTTAGAGCCCTGCCGTCGAATTATGTGCAGCGGCGCGCCAAAAGGGTAGTATGGATTTCGGGGGCCAATTTTGTGTAGAAGAAGGAGAGAAAGAGGAAAGAAGGGAGTTCGAGTTATGGAGTGAGAGAATGAAACAACAAGACAGGTGAAAGGGTCTATATGGAAGGGAAGAATTGGGTAGAGAAGATGAAATGAGCTCATTCTCTTGTGTAATTGGTATTCCTCTTTGCCAAGAGGGAAATAGACGGACTCGGGACAATAAGATAAAACATATTGTAGAAGATGAACTTACATGAGACTCATGTTGTGCATTATGTAGGAATCGTCTCCAGATATACAAAAGGATAGAATGATGAACACTGAAGGACAATGGACGAAACAGTACAGACGATGGGAATGAGACGAGACCTGGGAGTGTCTCACACTGCAGAAGTTGAGAGAAGGGAAAGGTAATAGGAGAGGATGTCGTTCGGAATCTTCTCCATGTCAAGTGGAAGGATATGAAGACACTGACACTTTTATACTGCCCGGGAAAGTGTCAAAATCCGGAAGTCAAACAGGAAAAGGAGGAGGAGACGACAGAATTAGAAGAAGAACAGGGGTTAAAATAGAAACAATAAATGTGTACTCGGTTCAGAAGAGTGTCAAAGGATTTCTGATGCAAGAACAAACATGAAGTGTTGAGAATGCACGTTGAAATGGATTCATGGACATTGAATGACCTTTCGGACTCTATTTGACCAACAGGACGATGATCAATGCTCTACACAGCAGGATCGTTGCAGATCAGTGACAAAGATACGGTTGAGAGATTGATCAATATACTTTCTCATGCAGACTAGGCATTCCAAATAGGTAGTAAAGTGCATTGTTTCAGTCATCTAATTTCCGCTGAGCGATTGTTTCTACAAGCGATAGGGAACCGCTCCGAGTGGATTAGATGAACGAGAAATGCACTTTATTACAGACTTAGAAACCCTAATGCAGACAACAGAACAGAAACATTGACTCACAATGTGTAGTCGACACTCTTCGACCTTCCTGCATGATTCGTAGTCGGAAGTGCACATGGAGTTGCCATGAGATTATTGTTGTTACTTCCACTTGCCGTTGCTTCACAGGCTGAAGATATGACAACTCTTCTCTTCTGCCACGCAACCATTTCATACACAACGACCCATTTTTATGTGGATGCGGCCAGATGGCGAAAAGGACTCAAATGCTGTATCTATCCACAAGATTAATGGGAATGTCTTTATTTGTTTGTTGGTTACGAGAGATGTGACTTACGTGTATTGTGTCTTGTAGTACTTGTTCTTGCACTAGTACTCTGTCTCCTTGCAGATACTCCTGTACTCATATCCTCTCTTTCTTCTTCTTTCCACTCCTCACCTCCATTACTTCCTGCGTGATATTTCTCTGGATGAACGTGCAGAACTTGTTCCAATCGTCTGAAACATCAGATAATATTTATTTGAATGCAACGTCCCCTCCCTCACTTCCACCCAAACTTCATCACCGATTTTCGCTGTTTGTTCCCCTATGAATTCGTTGACGTGAATTCGAGATCTTTTCCTACTTGTCCTCTGGAACACATCCAGATATAGAAGTATTCCATTGTCATTGGAATCAGATCCCTCGTCCTCTTGTTTATGCCCAAGTATCAATGGTACTATTTTGGCTGTCATGAGTTCCTGTGTCTAGAGAAGAATGACCAGTCCCAAATCCCCGCCGTTTTACGTGAACAACACGGCAATTCATGACACTCCTTCACAAAGGTCAACGACCTTACAAAATGACAACAACTCAGGAATTTGCTCAAATTTCTGCTGAATGAAGGACGTTCATTTCTCATTCCCGCAATGAATGTTCTTTCCATTTGGGGGTGGACGAGCCATTGAAATCTGTGGATAACGTCAGTTTTGGATTGTTAGAGACAAGAAGAAAGTAAGAGAATCAGACGAAAGAGTGGCGATTCTCACGTTTGAACTGCAATCCGAGATGGGAGGAACTATTCTATTACGTGTTCATCTCTTCCTTTCAAAGATGATTTTTTTCATTCCATAGTGAAAATTAGAGTAGATCTTTGAGATGATGATCCCCGTGATTGCAAAGCACAGGTGGAAAAAGAGATACAACACGTTCAATTTAATTTTTCCTAAGTTTTGCTTGGGTCTTTAAAATGGTCCTCACTTTTTGAACGGAGTGCGAAATCCGTACAAAAAAATGCCAACCCCCCTTTGCACCGGAATAATATTCTGGTCACTTGCCCAAGCAAGCATAGAAGAAATATATGGGCTTGTTTGTTATATGCTGCTAATCGGGTGTATTATATGGAAACATGCATAACTGAGATATCACGACAACGATAGATATGATTTCTGCACCACGACTAGGTCTACTCTAAGAAGTAAAAGAAAAGAAAGTGATCATACTTGATGAATATTTGCCTGAACATGGACCGTCTGGATGACGTCCACTCAGAAGATTCTTCAGTCAATGAGGACACTGTGATGATGGAAGAGAATAAAGAGAGGAAGTACTCCTCTTTCAGGATTCAGAAGGGGAAGAAGATGGGTCTACGAAGGAAGGAATGATTAGCCCTGAGGGCAGAAAGAGATGGAGGGAGGGGAGGGAATAGAGAGAAGAGTCATGCAATCAAATGGATCACGGCAGTGTCACACTCAATACACTATGAAAGATGATGGAATGATCGAGAGAGAAGGAGACGTCAAGTATCTGATTCTTCCATTCAGTCTCCTCATTCCCTTCTCTTTCTCACCTTGTAAGGGCTGAAGTCCAGTCTCCGGCTGCAGAAGAAGCGCTTCTTTCTCTCATTCCTCACAAAGGAAAACTGCAGAAGACTCTTTGTACGGATGAAGCCAATCAAGTAAAATAATCGGAAACGATTAAAGAATATTTATGAAGGACCGGAAATATCCTGTGAAAGAGTCAACGAGGACAGAAAAATGAAATGGATTGTGAATAGAATGGAGGAAATAGAAGAGGAGGTCACCCCGAATGGATTCGATTATCATACGAAGGACGACAACACAAAATGAATGATGAACGGGAGGTTATGGAATGGGAGGATAAAGGGGAGCAGCTGTGTATATCAAAGGGTTTCTACAACTGTAGTAAAGCGAATTTGCCATTCGTCCAGTTTCCTATTTTCTCTATGTGCGATAGACAACCGCTCTGAGTGGAATAGACGAGTGAGGAATGCGTTTTAGAAACCCTAGTACTTATATCAACACAAATGTACAATTTGACGACTGCGCCAAAATTGGTCCATGGAGAGAAGAAGAGAAGAGTTCAACTGACAGGTAAGGAAAGTGCATTGAGTAAGAAGGGACTGGAGTATACACAGAGAAGGACTGAAAAGGGACAGAATGCTGGGTGGGATGGAGCAGATTCATTAGCGATATGTTGGATGGGAAAGGTTAAGAGAAGCAACAATAAAGAGAATGAGAGAAGAGAAGAGTATCTCGCAGTCCTGATGAAGATTGAGAGAGAACTAAGTGATATTTGAGGATATTTCGATTTGTGAATCTCTTAAGAACATATGTACTGCAGATACGGAAAATATGAGTACGAGTGTCCAGTGGGAATTATGTCAATGACAAGTCCATCACAACCCACACGAGGGTTTTAAATTGGTAGTAAAGTGCATATATCATTCGTCTACTACACTCGTAGCTGTTCTCCATTGGTCGCAGAGACATTCGCTCAGAGGAGGGCCCAGACAAAATGAGAAATGCACTTTAATACCGATATTAAATCTTATTCCACGCTACAATACGTGCTACTGTTGAAACAAGAAAGGGGGAGAACATTCATTGCAGAGTCCCTTCCTCATTCAGATGTTGTGATGCCATCTGGGGAGGGGGGGACGAGGTCGAAAGGTCGACACAACACATTATTGGTTATATCGAACAAATGTTGAAAGTGGGAGGGGAAGGGACTTGTCATTGAGTGTAACATTCATTCACTCACACTGATCGTTCATCGCGTGTGAATCGACAGTCGTCATAGACCAAAATAAGATGGATTCTCACGAAGGAGAAAGTGCAAAGAGTAAAAGAGGGATGAGGGAGTCAGTCCCTACTGTCCCTCCCCCACTCCTCATTTAGAAAGAGTGGGAAGACAAATCAGATTGACCTCCTTTGTAAAGGGGAAAAACACGTGATAGAGGTCGACAGACAGTGGATGATGAGAGACAAGGGGGGATCTCCCCCTGTCTCCACTCATTTCTACCCATTAAATGAGCCCTGCCAGAGTGAATGAGACGAGAGAAATAGAGGATGAATTTGAATGGAAGGCAAGGTGGATAACATTGAAGAGAAGTGGAGACAAGTGAAAGATGAGGGATAATTGGAGGGAGGACATCGGATTGTGTAGTCGAAGAGGACGACAATTAGAGAGGAGAAGTGAGGATTAAGAGAAGAAGAAGAGAGGTGCAAGGAGGGGAAGACATCATTATGGATATGGATAAAGAAGGTATTAGGAGACAGAAATAGACTGTCCATGACTACGAATGAGAAGAGAAATAAGGATGATTACACGAAGGTCTGCAGAAGAAGAAGAAGAGGTCTCTCACAGATTGAGACTTCTCTGTTCTCTTCATCATTCTCTCAATAGAAAGATCTCTCTCTCTTCTCTTCCCTCATTCACTTCAACATCTTTTCCTCGACTTTTCCTTCTCATTCTCCTTGATCTTTCCTTCTCTTCTCATTCCTTTCCTCCTACTTCTTTTCTTCATAAACTCACCCGTTGTTCCATGCCCCATCACTCGATCATCCACTAATTCCCCCCCCATCGTTTGCCACCTGTAGAATTAAAACAGCTCGCCTGGGTGGAACTTCCCTCCTGGCAAATCGAAACATTGGTGGTCCCGTGTAGAATGGTTACTGTTGTGATGGGGTTGCTTCAGACATCACTGAAAAGAGACGTGACATTGAAGATGACAAAGGGGGCATAAATAGAATAAATGTGGGAAGGACGCAATGTGGAACGGGGAGAAAGGGAAAGAAGAGACGAAGTCAATGGAGACAATAGAGACAATCATCCATTATTCCCTCACTTGAGGTCTTTCAAAATACGTGGACTTCTCGTGATCGTGGACTTTGTTTCTTTCACTCGTCACATCGTACAAATACTCTATTATTGCTGCACGTCCTGCTTTTCGCGTGGCGATTTCGTTGCGTGAGTCCAAGCAAAATAGTGGTTGGCGCATAGGGAATTCATCTTGATTACGGTAACTGTCATATGACATCAAGGGAGGATTCAGAGAATCTTTCCTTTCAACAGACTGTCGTCCGGTCTGTGATGTTCACTTTGAATACCGCAAGATGGATAAATATGTTGAGTTGGAGAAAACGAGGGAAGAATCAGGGAAAGGGAGGGGACTGTTGAATGGAGATTATGCAGTTATGAAGAGACACAGAAGCGGAGAAGAAGATCCCAGATTCGATAGAGGAAGAATGAAAGGGCAGGGATTCGAATGCCGCGAATAACTTGCAAATCTATCGGATGGCACACAATACTCGATTGAATACTCATTTCGTACTACTCGGAATCCCGTTTGAGGATTCGAATAACGATCTCTATAGAAGAGACATCTCATAATCATAGAGATGCGGGAAAGGTGTACAAGGGTAACATCTGCGAGGGACAAAAAGATGTTATTGGAGAGGACGGCCGATACGCCCATCACAATTTGTGAAGGCGGACAAGAAAATGAATGCAAATGTGTGAGAGAATGGAGGAAAACGGAGAGGGGACATCGGTTATCCACGACAATCCAAGCAGAAGGGAGAGATTGATACAAAGAATGAGGGAATCAGAAGGGGATGATGACCAAGAGGGGAAGGGACACACTAACAAGCTTTGTTGTGGGAACAAGAGGAAGAGGGAGAATAGGAATGGAAGAGGAGGAGACGATAAAGGAGGGGGAAGACAGGATTACACGGTTATGAATGAGGAAATAAGACTCAACTACAAGGAGGACTCAAAGGAGGAATGGACTAGACTGAAACAGTCCAGTCTATTGATCAAGTATGAAAGTAGGAAGAGAAGGAAGTCTCGTCGTATGAAAAGAGTAGTGAATGAGTATGCATCTCATTTGCAATGAGAGGATTCCATCCTCATCCAATGACCGTTAGACTCTTGCATAGTCTCTACATGATATATGGGGGGGGGGGGGTTTACAAATGCCAGAAATGGTTAAATAGAGAA
>JACMIF010000342.1:0-22938 GCA_014805445.1 Diplogasteroides magnus | reverse complement strand
CCCCCCCACCCCACCCACCCCCCGACCCCCCCCCCCCCCAGCCCCCCCCCCCCCCACCCGCCCCCCGCCCCCCCCCCCCGCCGGCGCCGCGCCCTCTAACCATGCAACGAGTGGGAGAATGACGAAAGAAGATATCTACGACCTCATTTCACTACTAAAAAGACTAATTGACTGCATTCTCAGTCATTTCTGACTCTATGACAACCATGGGAATACAAATACTTCTGACAACATTTTGATTGGAAGTGGAATCATACACGAAAGGGAAGAATGGCAGAAAACAGAGAGGAATGAAGGGAGGACTGCACACTTGCAAACAATGAAATGATCAATCAATAGGCACAGTTTGAATGGTCATTTGGTCAGTAGAATCACGGGGGCTACCTTGTGGAACTGCGATATTCTGGAACCGGACTAAATATTACATTGTCGAATTTCAAACCGTAATATTTATTGTGTGATTACGGTGGGTTACTGTAGCCTCGGGTACGGAAATCAGATTACTGTTGAAGTTCTACAGTGAAATGAAGAGTCCGGGTCCAGAATGTCGCAACCTCGAAGCAAAGCAGCAGCAATGAATCCTTATTTTGCAAATTTCCAACGGTTTATCATTCAACGTCGAGAAACAATAGAACAGATTGCTTCATTACCCATATAAAACGATACGGATAGTGCAAACACAGACATGAAATGTTTGTTATCAATATGGAACGAATAAATAATATGTATTGATGATATTTGGCATCCCTGTTCAACTGTGTTGCAACATCACAAACAATAACTACTTCTGTTCTAGAATTCTCTTCAATTAGCGAATCTGACAAACATGTATGATCTTCTACCGAATGTTACGTCGATAAATGTTCAGTTGACTTTCTCCTTCTTTCCCTTTTCCTTCTTCTTTAGCTGTTTCTTCTTCTGGTCTTCTTTGGCCGCTTCTCTTCTCGCTTTCTTCTTCTCCTCACGATAGCTGATCACTCCATCCGATACCACTTTGCCTGTAATGCAATACTGTAGGTAGGGACCGCATAAGCGCGATTTTTCTTCCCGGTAAGATTTCCCTCTTTGAAGGTCCCTATCGGCTCAAACAGGACATAATTTGTTCAGATCAAGTGTGCTCTAGGCTAATTGAAAGGCGAGGAAGGGAATGGTGAACTTTTTGAGATCCGGGATATACGGGGATAAGGGATCGGATTTGTATCATCTCTTATAAGATGACACCCTCATTCTGTAGGAACATTAGATACAAATCACGCACCAATGATCCATCCAACGGTGGTGCCAACGAAGAAAATGAGAAGGAATTCAACGTTCTTCCATCCAGGACAAACACCGAGACGAGCATAGGAAGTGATGGGATTGAGACCACCTACACCAGCAGTCAGGAGACCTCGAGGGATACTATCACT
Source organism: Diplogasteroides magnus (assembly GCA_014805445.1). Taxonomy (NCBI): domain Eukaryota; kingdom Metazoa; phylum Nematoda; class Chromadorea; order Rhabditida; family Diplogasteroididae; genus Diplogasteroides; species Diplogasteroides magnus. The sequence continues at coordinate 21,529 of JACMIF010000342.1, read as the reverse complement.
CTGGAAGGGAAGGAGAAGGACTCACTGTTACAGAGGAGAATGGAAACTGTGGCAGGAACTGTGAATCTAAAGGGATCACATTAAATACAATGACATGCAGAGTGAAAGGTCCTACCTGTGTAGTTTTGCATTGTTGTACTTGGCTGAGAGTCCAATGATCAGTCTCAGAAGGGCAGTGGAACACAATTCAACAGTGAACAAGAGAGAAAAGTCTATCTAAATGACATGTTCCCTTATGCTATGAAACGATCTCTTACCGGATTGAACTTGCAGGGATTCATTTCATCCATGATTTGACGATGGGTTGTGAAGAGTCCTGTCGCGTAGTACCTTAACGGAAGATACCGTTGATTTGTTCTTGAGTGTAGCAGAAAAACACCAAAAATCCTGTCAATTTGTTGGTGTATATTACTGCTGTATGTTAGTATCAAGAGTCAAAACACCATCCAGCAGTAGTATTCCTAACAAATCGGTAGTATATATTTCGGTGTGTACCGTAATCTAAAGCAGTAGATACAGTATACTGACCATGTGTATGCAGCTGCAGTGATGGCCCACGATGCACCAATGAATTGAGCAGCGAAGGTTGCAATGACAGTTGTCCATCTCAAAGAATCGAGGATGCTAATGTGAATATTCGAACGAACTTGTTCTTTCCATTGTAGGCATTCTCAACATGAACCAGAATGTGAGTGAAGTATCCTTGGTTTATGAAAGAAGCAAAGCTGAGAACGATGAAGACAGCCGGACCGAATCCGTAGTAGACACCGTAGGCCTTGAGCATGATACCTCAACATCTACCGTAATCCCGAGTGAAGAAAGTATAATAACCATTCTGGAAGACGATAGTACACATTTGCAGTGAAGTGATCAGTTCAGCGAGCCACCACTGGATGGAAGGATATTTCTTGCCCAGTGCCAGTGCCATTAGCTGCAACGATAATAGTAATTACTAAAAATACAACTTTATCGGATCCCAGAACAGCTATTGTAAAAACGGTTTACCTTTTTGAGAACGTATGCAATACCGAAAGCGCTTCCATAAATGAAGAGAGTGCATAAAAAGGGATCCAGAAAGTCCAACTGACCCATCCTGTAATGACAATTATGGTAATGAGAGATCTTTACGAGTCCAAGGGTAAGAGTGAATGAATAGTAACATTGAGAGGATGATAAGAGAGGATGATTGCAAATGATGAGAAACTAACTACAAAAGAGGCCACGTGTAGAATGAAACAAGAAGAGAGTGCTCCAATTTGGGAAGAGAAATGAGAGTGAAAAGAGTGCGGTCAAACCCAGAATTGAGTGACTGAAGCGATAGGGAAATGAAGACGTGGAAAGAGATAAGAGGAGTGGGCACACTGATTGATGCCATTCATAACTATCATTCATTCATGTGGAGTACAACGAGATTGAGCAAAGTGACATGCTCTACTCCATACAAATTGCTGCAGCAAAAGCGCACAAACTATATCATATATAGTCTATATGTACGCGATATAACGTGCAGAAAGGAAGTCTAGATAAGAGTCGCAACCTGCAGCTCAGGTCACAACCGGATCTGTAAAATTGCCGATTCAAACGGAGCTGCTCTACGGACGAGGAATCGTAAAAATTGTCGGCAATTCACGTCTGAAAACTCAAGCTGCAAATACTGTTAATTGAATCTGCTACAAAGATCATATCTGCTTATGTATTCATCAACAAATAGTGTTTCTACTTATTCTAAAGTGTGAATGTTTCGAACATCGAATACCGATACAAAATAATATCTTTGCTCGGTGCAAGGATTTTCTCATGTAGAAATTGCAGACGAAAAATGATTTATCACAAAATATATAGGTGATTCAGCTAGGTTATGATTGGATGTGTATTATTGTGCTCGGAAAGTTTATAATATATTAAAATTTCACTATCTGTACCTACACGGAAAAAATAGTCTCAAATCAGTATAGCCACCCACAACCCTGGTCATCATCATCGTGTAATATTAGGGTGTCCGCAGTTTTTCGATTTAAAAAAAATATCTCTGTGGAAACTGAGTTAAACTATCACTCAACTATTGTATAAATAAGACCAGATCCACACATGTTTACCATGAGTGGGTGATAACGTCACTCCTTCTGATGATGTCATGACAGTCGATTTCCCAACGCCTATTTGACCCCCCCCCACCTAAAAAAAAGGATTTCGCGCCATAACTTTTTCCTATGTGGTCGAATATTCGATGTTAGATATTCTTAAAATAGTTAATCATTTCTCGATCAAATCAGCGTTGTTAGGGCTCATGTTCTCAATCCATAAGAAACTTATGGCCAAAAACCCGAAAATTTTCGAAACTATCAATCCATGACGTAATCAGAAGGAGTGACGTCATCACCCACTAATGGTAAACACGTGTGGACCTGGTCATATTTATGCAATGGCTTCTTATAGTGGAACTCCAACTCCTTCGAGAAATTTCAAAAAAAAGGGGAAAAGTGCAGTAAATTTCCGGACACCCTAATATCAAAGATGATCATCATTCCAATCGGAGGATTTATGCGATTATTCAATGTTGACCGACTTCCTCGACTGTGCAGCTTCAACGGGTTATTGAATTCCGCCCTAACTCGGAGGAAAAATAACATGTCAACAGATGAAGTTAACCACACCATGTGACTTATCATCTCGCTCAAAACTAAAATTCAAAACTCGAGGACCAAAAGTTTTTGTTTTGTGCAGGTACGGCTTTTGTGATTGTCAACCATGGCTCCAGCTTTTCACACAAATTCCATGAAGCACATGGGAGCTAGACGCATTGTCTAAATTATTGTGCTTGATTTCAGCGACCATGAATCCTTGAAGTTTGAGATTTTATCGAGATGATAAGTCCAACTGGCTGCCTTTTTTATCAGATATTGACACGAGTTATGGTGAATCTGTGGGAGGAGTACGTTTGTGTTGTCTACGTTGTATGAGGAAATGAACATCCTTCACTATCTCGTGCCGACACTATTGCCCATATGGGCGTAATTCAGAAATAGAAATGTTTACACTGTTTGTGATGGGAATTGCGTGAGAATTCCACTGTAAATTCTCTCTCTGATCTTTCATGCGACGACTTGAGAAGAAGACATGTTTCCCATGCATTCATTGTATTGCCATCTCTTCTCTTTCCTCAGTCAATTGGTCCCTTCATATGATGGGAGATTGAATGAAGAGGAATCGTTCGTCACTTCTCACGGGAGTCAATGCTCTTCGTGTGAAAGGAGTCCAATCCCTCCATTATTCCTTCTCCAATACCCGATGAGGTAATAACAGTGTGAATAAGTAGCCCTCTCTTAATCCTGCCCCATTCATCCCCTCAAAAAAATTCCTCTCATTCAAAAACCTTTGTTTTATCCAGGCAAGAATTGTCTTCATATTTCTGAGAATATCGAACTGTAGTGCATACCATCCTTCTCTCATAATTAATCTTTTCTCCTTACTCGTTGTTCTTTCTCAATTATCCAGAGGAAGAATAATTGGAGCACATGTTCTGTGCCTCTTGAATTATTGTAATGACTGAACTGTCTCCATTCTGTTGAACTTGCAACATCATTTGTACTTTCAAAGACAATTGGTAACTGTACTCAATGGGAGAATTCCCCATTCTCACTCTCCTTTTCCTTGTTCATCCTGGTAGTCAATTAAATTGTCATTCTATTCCTGTTACTGCATGTCTCGTGTCTAATGAATGGAAATGCTTATCACGTTGAGGGGGAAGTCAAAACAATTTGGAGGAGTGGCTGTGTCTAGAGAAGAAGAAGTTGCAGTCAAGGGGGAACGGGGAAGAGAATGAGACAAGGGTGGTTGGGAGTCATCGAATGGGAGTCTTAATGGGAGATTTGCAATCACTTGAGTGTTTCGGAGGCCATAACGACCATTTGGAAGTCCTTCCCTCTTACAACACAAACATTGCACTCAGTCGTCCTTCCTGTTGTGTATTCATGACTGTCTTCGACTACTCAAACAATATCCATCTATGTATTCCAACCCATAGAAGATCATCCAAATTATAAATATTCAGAAAAGACGGAACCGTTCCACTTTGGTCCATGTGGAGGCAGATAAAGTTTTCCATATGCCATTTTCAATCCGTTCTACAATGGTTGAGTAGATTATATCAGCTTCATATTGCCAATATTGCCATGTTGAAGCTGTTCTGTGTATTCTGGAACAGGTTGAAAATGGCAAAATGGCAAACTGCATTAGCCTCAACAGGGACAAAAGTGGAACAGTTCCAAAAAATATTTTTAATTTGGACGATCCATTCCTTTATCACAATCTAATCCCTTCTAATTGTATCAACTGCTCATTGAACTTCCAACCATTCATCTATAGTCTTACCTCCCTAATCTCTACCATCTCAACCTTTCCCCCTCCATGACGTCCTTCTCCCTTCTCTTCTACTCTTTCTTCTGTCCTCTCCTTAGCCCCGCCTCTTCTGGAAGAACTGGTCCCGCCCATAATGCAATCGTCTCTGAGACTCAAATGATTCCACAGACATCCAAATGACCCATGAGGACGTACCTCAAAAGAGGAAACGTTCCACAATTTGCCTGTTTAAGAATGCCATTTGAATTCCCTCGAGGGTTGTCGTCTACTACGCGACGACATCTCATGTTGCAGTTGAACTTTTAGAGAAATCGTAGTCCTTTCGAGTATATCTGCAGATATCCTTCTTCAATCTTGTTTCGCTGTGTAAAATGTGCATGGCAATAGGTCGTGTCTCGTGTTGACTTCTTCTCAAATGACCGTTTTCTCTCTTCAGATCTTCACTGTAAATAGAATGGACTGGTTAATGGCCGTACTTGACTGGTGAGTCACTTTATTCTTTATATTATTTCTGCACAACTTATTTTCATTTCGTCTTTTGCTTCCTATTCACACCTTCCAATTCATATTCATACTTATGTCCATGACGAGTTCCCACGTACTCTTCCCACTACATTCTCTTTCCCTTCAGGTACGGCCGTACTGTCCATCCACCTCTCGTTCTCGTCCTATGCATAGCAGGTGCCATTGGTAAGTCTCTTCGCTATCCTCATTCTCCTATTCTTTTCTCTTCAGGTCATCTCTTCACCATCACAACTCTGCATACTATGCTCAATCCCACTAACGCCCTTCTGATCAGTATGAGTTGGTGGGTTTCTTCTCATTTCATTCAGGCAGCACTATTCCCGTTGTGGAATGAAGTGCCTTGAAGGCCATGAATAGAGCTCATTTCATCGTTCGAGTAGAATATTCCTTCCTCTTTTCACACCAAAGTCTTCCTGAACTGCTCATTCTTCCTTATGCTTGATGTGTCATGTAGTACAGATGGTCTCATTCCTTCCTTTTGTTTCCTGGGCGTGTCTGTGGTTCCTGAATGCATCCTCAATGCATATGTTTACCTTCGTGACTGCTCAGTCCTCATTGTGTACCTTGTTCTCTATCATCATCTTCATCCCTTTGTGTGTTCTTCTATCGAATGACCTCCCTCAAGATAAGATTACCAAACGTTGCATCTTCCTCTCTTGATTGAGTCTCCAGACTCTGCAAAACAACTACATGAGAATGCATTGAGGAGAGTTCCATCAGTCTGTTCTTCTTCTGTGATAGACAGCCCTGCCCCCTCAGTCCCGTGTATTCATTCTCTCATGACACTCCAATGCTAGTTATGTTTCTCATTCTACTCTAGAGTCTTCTACTAAAAACAATAACTGCAACAAGTGTGTCTTGAGCTATGAACGCTTTCCTTTTGTTGAAAGAGTTAGTCTGAAATGCCCTTTCACTCCATTCAAAAGTTCCTCCACACAAATCTTATTATGGCAACGCACGTTTTTTTGCGTTTCATCGTTGTGAGCCGTTCCAATAGCGAAAATTGAATGAGTTCTCGGTTTTGATTGAAACAATGTACATGGGGGGAGGGCGGAGGTGGTGGAAAGTTGCAGAGAATCGAAGTTATGACATGGAGGAAAGGCCATAACAATACACAGTAACCACTCATTAGTCATTCAGACATTAACTGACCGAGAAAGACGATATTCTTGTTTCTCGCTTCCACTGAATAAGTGAATCAGACACGGTAGATTCCCCCGAATGAGACATTACTTCCCTTAGGCAACAATGAATGCTGCTTTTGCATGTCGAATGTGGCCGATTGAGTATGCACCACCACTTGGGGGATCCCATTTCTCCTTCCATTTCATTTGACTGTCACTCAGAGGCAGAGGATCTTCTTTTCTTATCCATTCTGATCCATGGAAATGCAAGTATGCAACATGTCAATCTCAGTCCTCGATTGCACTGTTATACTTGGAACGGAGTGAATTTTTCACGAATGCTCACACCACAAATTTAGTATGCCACTAATGGTTGTGCGAAAAACGGAAAAGATTCCCGGTAGGCGAAGTATAGTAGAGTATAGTGCGTCTCTTCTAAACTGTAAGGCAGAGAACCGAGAAGATCTTACAGTACTCTGCAGACTGAAGAGAATGAACTCATCTAAATGAACCTCTTATAATTGCATCCTCTTCTCAGTAGGTACTTCATCTCATGTCACAATTGCCCTTTCTCCCCCCATTGGACCCCTTTACCTTGTCATCATATTCCTCCACTTTTCCGTCGTGCCTCCTCATTAATCGTCCACAACTCACGCCAACGTCTTTGGCTTTCCAGAAAGATCTATAGAAAGATAAGATAAAGGTTACCGACCCCTTTCTGGGACTAGACTCCCACTTCCTTCAACTGAGGAAGTATGCAATACCCGAAGCAATTTGTTCGTAGAGGGCCAATGTTTCTTTCCTTCTTAGTGCTTGATGCGTGCGTTGGGGCATAGCAATAAGAGTGACACAGTGAAGAAGAACTCGTGTCCTTCAAAGAGGGAAGGAATGAGGTCTCAAATGAGATTGATAGTCTTGTGTATGGGTCGTTCATCTCTGTCCAATACTCACATATGAATCCATCCATTCCCTTTGCCATACAAAATACACTCCACCGCGAGGGAAACGGGCGCTCACGGAGGAGATGGAGAATTGTAGTGGATGGAGGAGAAACGTCAGAAGGTGCACTGTGGGAAATGGATGAAAGGGGCTCGAAATCGGTAAATTGTCATCATTCTGCTTTGCGGAGCAGTTGTTTCACTCCCTGATTGAGAACGGCTCTGCGGAGGATAATAATATACCGATTTCAAGCCGCTAGTGTATGAGAGAGATGAAGGATGAGATGAAAGAGAAGCGATCATTTGAAATGAATCATGAGGCTCACACCACAATGACCCTTTTTGTGTACGGAAGACCCAATGAATCTCAGTCCCATTAGCCACCTCCTTTGATGGGAAAAGAGACACGTGGTGTCTATTCCCTCTGCATTGATCAGTATGAAAGGGGCAATTTGCATTCTCCTATATAGAAATAAGCACTTAGGGGGGACGAATAGTCCTAGACAAAGAATGAAGAATACATTCATTGTCATCATTTCTGCAGAAATGAATGTCAGATTTGACTGAGACTGCAATTATGTAGATTGCATTGAAAGAAATTATTGTACTCGAAAATTGGATGAAACGGAAGTGTATACGTGTGAGGATACGAAAGGAAGAGGGCGACTCGGGATGCGATTTCCCCACTTCCTCTTCAGCTTTTGCATATCCTGTAATAGCCATTAGCACGGAATGAAACGTATGTGCATTACTTTCTGGAATAGACGGTTCCTGGGATCTACCGGTTTTGCTATTTAGAGATACGAAGTAAGTGGCAGAATGTGAATCCAAATGTGCATTTGGAGACACAAAGTTGGTCCCAGAATGGGAATCCAAATGTGATTCCAACAATAGAGTGACACCATTTGCATTGCATAAGAGTCCACTTTCCATGTAGTACATAATACCTAAAACCACAATCATTTTCCACAGAAGTGGCGATTGTGAAAAATAAAGGGAATGCAGTGGCATAATTGACGCTGTCGCACTATCTCGATAGAGGAATTGTGTACGAAGAAGAAAGGAAAAGGGGAGAGGACGGGGGATCTTGATTCATAGGGAAGCATCTATTGTTGTACAAAACGAAATTAATATCATTTGCACGCTATCGCTATTTCTTTTTTTAAAAGCTGCCTCGTGCCACTCGATCTACGCTTGAAAACTTATTTGAACTACACCGTGAAAAGTCAAATCCTGATTATTTTTGAAAGCATTTGACGCATAATTCTTAAAATTGATTTGTAAAACATTTTGCTCTTATTTGAACAATAACGGTAAAAAATCTCAAAATCACGGTGAATTTCACAATCGTATTAGTTTCAAGAAACTCTAATTGTATCGTATAATCAACGTAACTCATAAGCCGCGGAAAACATCAAATTCCTTTTCCTCTATAGTACTGCACTATCTAAGGTCACTATGGAAGTCCTTGAATAGAGAATAGTGTGCATTTTGAGTGTTGAAGGGCGTTGTTCTTGTGATGGTTCATTAGTGTCCTCTTGTGTGTACAGGCAAAATAAGGTATTTAGAGGCATCGGTAATATTTTCCTGTGCATCCAAAGAGGAAAAGGTCAGAATTGATGAATGGACACGATTTCAGTTCACAAGTCCTTCTCTGTGCCAACTTCCTCTACACAACTCTCTTCAAATGGGCCTCGGATGAGTTGTGCATACCATTCTTCTTCTCTGAGGTAGCGAAACAGCGAATCTCGTGAAATAACATTATGTTAAGTGGATGGCTCGTACAATGCATCTCTCAGTGACACTTTCCACTCTTCTTCATATGTCTGGAGTATTCCATGTAGTCGCCCTTTCCATAGTCAGGTAAGCAACATCCACCGTCCAATCATCAATTCAAGGCATAGGGTTACATTTCTCAGAAATGCTGTTCAGGTATCTGTCTCTCAAGAAACTCAGTCGTGCTAACAACAACGTACCATGGTTCACATATAAAGTAAGTACATGAAATCCTTTTATGAATTTCATAAGTATAGAGGATGGGAGAATTCTCTGGAATTCAATATCTCTTCCATTGCACTGTAATATTTGTCGCAAGAACATTGTCTGGATGGGTCCACTCAATTTCCTTAGGATATCATTATGAGAGGGACAGACAACGTGAATAATATATGTGGGAATGTCCTTATAAGTATGCATCTATCTCAGTCGTGAGAGTAGACTCACGAACAAAAGGACACTCAGGAGTGGGGGAGTCAGGGGGTTAAAGACTAACCAATGGAACTCTCTTTACCTTCCAGTGGTTGACTCCTGAGAACGAAACAATTCATGTGGGGAACTCACCTGATTCCACTTCCAGACACAATTCACTTCAATGAACACACACGGAAAAATGACTGTTATTTTCTATAGTTTACGCTGCAGATTTGCCTCCCGCTGTTTGAAACTGCTATATGTAGTTGGCTGTTTATTGCTAGTTTAACATGTCACATACAAATGCAGTTATTTTTCTGTATGTGCTATATTTGTAGGTTATGAAGAGGATTGTGATCATCATCTACTGCAGTGTCTTCATCATCTGTATTCCACTCTTCTTCACTTCTGATGTAGTCATGGTAAGCAAGGCAACAACAATTACACATCAATGGGCTGGGGATAATGAGGTCATCGCTCATTCAATTTACCTCAGCTTCCCTGATTTTACTGTTTTCCATATCTTTATCTCGCATGTCTGATCACGAAGAACAAAGCAAAGCACAAGATGATTCTCTTAATACGTGGGAGTTCTGCAATGACTTGTGAACCAATGAATACCACAAGGAAATAGTCATTGAAATGAGTTTGTTTGAGTTGCCTGAGAAGGGAGACTGCGTATCTCGATTCCCTTCACTTCATGGAAGACAATCATATGAATTGGCATACACATCCAACCACTTCCTCATACAATTCAACTTCTGGCTATTCACAATTGCAGACAAGATTGGACCATCGAGTAAGACATTCCTTCTCTTGAGTAGAATTGTGTGTTGGTTCATCCCATCGGTTACATCCATCTATAGACAGAGACACTCCGGATATTCGAGTTAATGTTTGCAACCATCAGAACTGAGAATCTAAGTGAGAAAGACGCAAGTATTGCCTCGAGTGCCAAAGTGCCTCGATGAGTGAGAGATAGGGGGAAGGAAGGGACAAGTCACGTTACTCACTTTGATCGGAGGGAATTCGCGTGAACTATTAAATACACAATGTGGTGGGAACAGATATGAGATGAAAGAGATCATTGAAACATACTCGATTCCTTTCAGTTGTACTTTGTCTGATGACTCGTCTCATGCTACAGAAACTGCAAGAAGTGAGGGAATTGAGTGCAAGATTCACGACGATAAAAAGAGACAAACAGCATCACAGGACAACTATGATGATATTGGTAAGTCTCTCCAAATAATACAACAACATATTAAAGTATGTAACTGCTATTTTATACTGCCGCTTCATTTTTAGCAACATTTCAATAAACTGCCGACACTCCCGCCGCTGTTCGAAACTATCATGTGTGAAAGTTTACCGCCAACTATGATAATTTCAAACCGCCGCGCGCGTTTGCGTAATTGTGAAGAAACGGCAGATTTTTTTCTGTGTGAATACGCAAAATGAATATCCTTTCATACGCAATGGTGTCAGAAATAGCTACCCTTTCGATTTCGTTTTGTTGCCGTTGACACATTCACAAAGTGTGAGGGAGCACATATTGTTACCACTTCGGTCCCCTACAGCAACATTTGGAATATGAGGCTCTTTCAGGTGATAATGTTCATGTTCATCGTGGTCGAATTGCCACAAGGAATACTCGCTGTACTGCAAACACTTGGAATCATGGACTTGTTCTCACAACTTGGTTAGTCGTGAAGGGAAGGACTCAGAGGGATCAATCGATGATTACAGGAGACATCAATGAGATGATAACTCTTCTCACTTCTTGTGTTATCTTCGCTCTTTTCTGTTCTACTTCAGGGAAGGTTCGAAGTGCATTGATAGACACTCCGTGTATGAGATTCATGCAAAGAGCAACAGACAGGAGTATTTCCACACGGTGAGTCCATCCTCTCCCATATCTACTCACTCCTCATTCTTCAGATTGACCATCAGAAGAGGTTCAGCAAAAGACAAACATCTACTAGAAGTAGTCCTTCCAGAAGCTCAGAAGAACAATAATAACCATGACTATGTTCAAGTGTGACCAGTCTATTTCTAGTTGCTATAGAGTGTTTTTTTCATATCTGACTTGTAGGCATTTTACATGAATCTCCACTTGCGTGTATTGTTACTGGTAGGCATTTCCATTTCCGCTCTTTTGGGTCATTTGATGACGTCCATACAGGAACTCTTTTCCCTTCTCATTCATTCATTGCTCACAATTGACTGAATTGACACCAAAGACGAGTCATTCCATACACTCATTATGTGCCAACTATTGTAGAACGTTGACCAAAACTATCTCTTATTCCCCCATATGAAGTCTCAGAGATCAGAAACAAGATGCCAAATAACTATCATCTACGTGGCCTTTATTGAGTGATAAAATATTTCAACTTTTTGGAATTGACCGCAGACAAAGGAATGGAGGGACACTCTCTACTAGACAGTCAAGTATGATACAAAACACTTGAGGTCAACACAGGGACGTGTTCTGGTCTGGAGTTTCTAAATTGGTAGTAAAGTATATTCCTCATTTGTCTAACTTCAGCGGAGCTGTTATCTCTATTTTCGATAGACAACCGCTCCGACTGATTTGTTAAATGAGAAATGCACCTTATTACCGATTTAGAAACCATACTCTGAACTTTCATCTTCATTGTTCCGTTATCAATTCTCGTTCCATGCCATCCACTATCTTTATCCCCCTTTCACTTACTTTCTCTTCACTGAACTGGTAGTAGTATACAAGTACGAACTGCCAGTGCGTATCACTGACTACCATCTCTTCTTTCCTTCCCTTAGGGCAGAACATTCGAGATCCGGTAGTGGAAGGAGACATTCACTAGTCAAGAGCATGTTCCATTCTCCCGGAATCAAGCTGTTTCAGGAGTCTCGAATGGTTTTCATCCTCCCATCCCACCCTTTCATGTCCTGTTCTCACTCTCTTTTCTCCACTAGTCCTCTTGTTCCCAATTCTTTCCCTCTCAGCTTTTTCCCTTTGTACTTTTGCTTCTCCGAGACTGTCAAGTATTTCAGAATGAGGCCAAAGGCCATACTCATATCACTCATCTCCATCATCTCTTCATTTCATCTATCACAGGCTGCCAAATGCAATCCAATGCTCATTCGATGTAGATCAGAAGATGCAGTTGACACTACATACATTGCAGGTGATAATTGAGGTTATTTTAATTGGCTGTTTGACTACTTTATGGGCTATGTTTCACAGAGGATATATCTTCTACTATATAGAGGCGTTGAAACATAATCCATAAAGTAGTCAAACTGCCAACCATAGAGGATACCATATCGATATTCATTTATGTAGAAGCTCTACCATCCCACATTGGCCCTCCTCGATCTCCAAAGGAAAGGGCCATAATGGAGGCTCTTCTACAAGTGGATGTACACCATCACATCACACAACCTTCTCTGCTACAACAAGCAAGTATGTTGTATCTAGTTTGATCCATAAATGGAAGCAATTGCAGAATTCGTCGATCCTTTGCGAGTGCCAATCAAACTGTACAATTCCTTCACCAATTGGGATGATGAGGTGATTAGCACAATAAATTGTTTATAATATCAAATGAAATGTGGAGGCCCGCAAACGTTTCTTCATTGCTGTTGTTGCTGAGGTAGCACTGGAGAATGTTCCTTCTGGTGCAACCCATGATTCAAGGGTCAGTTGAATGTCCAGAGGAAGGTCTTGACTAATTCTTTTTCAGCAAACATTCTTGGAAGACTTATGTCCTCTTCGTGAATCAGAAGATTGTCCATCCACTAAGTGAGAATAAGTAGTTCCATTCCCTCCACTCACTTCCTCCATTGAGATATCGTTCACATGATGGAGTATGCAACAATGTTCGTCACACAGATTGGGGATCAGCTTACTCGAGACTACAGAGATTCATTCCTGCCCAGTACACCAGAAGTGAATCACTCCTCATTCTTTCTCTGTATTCATCCTTCAGCTCCTCCTGGACAGCCTACTCATCCTCATCTTCCAACTTCACGAACTGTGTCCAATGTACTTTTTGATCGTTCATCAACGGAAGTCAGTTCCATTAGAAATAGAAGATGCGATTCGAATTTTTCAGGAAATTCGTCTGACTCAACTCATTCCGCACTTTGCTCATTTCATCTATTCTGATCTTGTTCATTTGGCAAAACCTCGAATTCAACTCGGTAAGATGATTGGCATGTGAATCAGGTGGATACTTGAATATCAGATGGAAATGAGGTCCCAATTCCGTGTTGCGATCCGCAAATGAAACATCCAGAGTGTACTCCCATTGAGGTTTATGCCAATGATACTCGGTAGGCTCCACAAGAATCCATTCTTATAAAAGAAGCATAGATATGGTGGATTCGTTCGTTGTATCTCTTATTCGAGGACAATAGCAGCCCCTAACAGAGCATGTGATTTGGGAGAAAGACAACAGGTAGGTACAGTCATTGTTCAAGGGAAGAGAAAGTGAAGTGGGGAAAGTGTACAGGCAAACATCGCAACATCATTTCTGGACGGGTCACTCATCTATGGAAGTGATGATAACACTGCGAGGAAACTACGAACACAGAGTGCAGGTGATTGGAGGAAATTATGCTGAAACTGAGAAACGTGTCTCCAGGCCTTCTGAGGACATCAATCTCTTCTTCTCCTGACTATTCAATGCCATTGGAAGGTTCACGTACAGAATGTGCAGATTCAGCAAGGACATGTTATCAAGGAGGAAGTAATGAAGTACGTGTTACAACTGACGAGCTCCTTCCAACTTATCCTTCTTCCAGGTTAACTTCCTGCCCACAACATCTGCTCTGCACACGATCTCCATTAGACAACACAACAGAATCGCCAAGGAACTAAAGGTGAGAAAGTGTGCAGAAGGATGAAAAAGGTGCATTCAGGAGATGAATTCACACTGGTCGGATATGAGACTGTACCAGGAAGCAAGGAGAATAGTAGTTGCACAACTACAACATATTACATTCAATGAGTTCCTGCCAGTAGTGATTGGAAGGGAATTATGGGCTGAATACGGACTGAAGGGGGAGAACAGGTAGTGAAAAGAGGAAGAGGAGATGAAGGAATGTATTCAGTGGATACTCAGACAGTTATTCCTCATCAACTGATCCAAGTACTCTCAATGCATATGCTGCTGTTGTTGGAAATGTGAGGATATCACTGAAGATCAATTAAAGATAAGTCATTCAGTTCTTCTATACAATGATGGCATCTCGCATATCAAATCTGGATGTGAATGGTCATACAGTAAGTTTCGAAACCAACCAGCCCAACTACGGATTTTCTCAGACTCTCGAACATGCACTTTCTGAGATCTTCAATGATCCTACATCATTGACCACGCAGGACAATATTTCTGGACTATTGAGGTTCGATGATCCAGAATGATTGAGAATGAATCACGTTCAGATATCTCGTTCGTCAAAGGACTCAACATGCAGGACTCCATATGAGTGAAGAGTTGAGAGACAAGTTGTTCAAGGTATTAGACAGACGTTGTGATGGTGGAGAATGAATGAAGTTGAGAGCGTTGGCAATCTTGGATTGGATATGGCGACTCTTATTGTTGAGACAGGAAGAGATCATGGAATAGCCAGTTATGTTCATTGGAGGGAAAGATGTGGATTGACAAAGGTTACATATCAATCCAAACTGAGAATCATTCATGTATCAGTTACCTGATATGTCTCATTTGTTAACTGAAGTGACTGGAGGACTTCTCACTGTGAGGAAACTACAGTCCATCTATAGAACTGTCGAGGTTCGCCCATTCCATCATTCAATGGTCTTCAATTCATTCCAGCACATCGATCTCTTCGTGGGTGGTCTGGCTGAGAAACCGGTCAAGGTTCGAACTAATGCTGTGAACATCTTTATTAGCTCCTCTTGTAGGGTGGACTTGTTGGACGAACTTTCGCCTGCATTATTGGCCAGCAATTCCAAAAAGTGAAGCTCATTAATGCCATTTTCGTAAGGATTTGTCATTGACAGACTAAGAATGGCGATCGATTCTATTATGAATATGGAATGGCCCCAGCTGAATTCACTGAGAAACAATTGATGGAGATTCGGTTAGTGTAGTAGAACTGTGATCGAAGAACTGAAACAGCTCAGAAAGTCATCAATGGCCAGACTTTTGTGTGAGAATGGACGATTGGACAACATTCAACCAAAGGCATTCGAGATTGAGGATGAATTCGAGTATGTTAGTGAACAGAAAACAGATGATTTGAATTGTATTGAGTAACAATCACGTTCCTTGTTCAATGTTGTCATCTCCTGACTATAAAGAATGGAAGGATGTCTCCCCTCCATTGGAGATTCCAGTTAGTATGATCTCAGTGAAGAAAGCATTGGAAATCGGAAGAAAGGAAGTGGAAGAACGAAGAAGAAGAGAATCCAAATTGATCAAGAGAAGTCATTCACATCAATAGTCATTTGATTGTATGGAACTGTTCAGATCAGGGTGCATTCAAAGACGGAGATCCACTCCTTTCTTATGGAAAGATGATGAGAGCAAAGAGAGAAGCACTGGAGGTATTCATTCAAATCAAGAGAAACTGTCAACAGTACCCATTTAGTTGGGTCACATCTCATCCATTCTTCTTGCTTCCTCACACGCATTGTTGAGTGAACAACAGAATTTGATTGGAAAAGATGGACTTCCACTAAGGTTTGGATGAATTGAATAATAAAAGAGAGGAAAGTTGTTCAGATTGGACAGAAGTACTCTACAGAAGATTATGCCCACGATAGATGTCAGCGAGTGAGTGAAGGAATGAGTCAAATGAACATGTATTTGTTCATATTCATCGGTAACTTCACTGCTCTCCTCGGATACGGAGGTTCAGTCAAGAAGTGTCTACCGAAGAATCTTCCATGCGATCACACTAATCCATACAGGACGTCTGTGACTCTTTCTCCTCTGAATAGAGGAAGATTCCTTCAGATACACTGGATGGTGCAATAATCTTCGTAATCCTCACTTCGGAAATGCATTCGGACCACTCAAACATCTTCTCAAGCCTTCATATGAAGATGGTTGAGAAAAGAGCAGCAACGGGTGTAAACAATATTTGTTAGGAATGGACGTTGCCCGTTCTCGTTCACGTTCTGGAAAGGAACTTCCCAATGCAAGAAGTATCTCAAATGCAGTCCACCTTGACCTGCCATACAACCACAAAAAGTTAGCATACCATTCATCTAATACCGATTTCCATTGAATTCTTCAGATACACTTTGATGATTATGCAGTTCGGTCAAGTTCTCGATCATGAAGTGACACATTCACCTGTTGAGAGAGGACCAAATGATGAGATACTCAACTGTGAGCGTCCTTCACACATCATCTATCATACTTCATTTGAGGTACTCGATGTGATTCTCAGGAGACTCTTTCTGTACATTGTATGCCACTTCCCGTACCAGAAGGAGATCCCCATTTTCCCACTCATTTCGAAGGAGAGAGAAGGTTCAGCATCGTTATCATGTTGAATGAATGTCTTTCATTCAGATGTCTTCCCTTTGCTCGTTCTCTCCTCGGTCAGCTGACTCTTGGATACAGAAACCAATTGAATCAGGTGCGCGCGTCTCTCTTTTGAGGAGATCCGAGCTTTAGCTCACTGCGTTCCTTGATGGATCTGTCATCTATGGAGCAACGACGTGCGAGGGAAATGACCTGAGACTCTTCAGAGAAGGAAAAATGAACTTCACCAATCTTGGACATCACAATCCGTAAGCACGTAAATACAGCAAAATATGGGAAAGAGCAATTCAGAATGGCCCTTCCTCAAGGTCTTCAGGAACAGGATTGTCGATCCCTTCCTCACAATCCTTGTTTCGTTGCTGGAGATGAGAGGAACTCCCATCAGCCAGCACTCACGGTCATGCACAATATATTCCTGAGGTGAGGAGAGGTCAGTGAATGATATTATGAGCCTACTCTTTTCAGAGAGCATAATCGCATCGCCGCTGAATTGGGAAGACTGAATCCCCAATGGGATGATGAAAGGATTTACCAGGTAAGCAGCCTATTTCCTCAATAAAGAAAAAAAAATATTTTCAGGAAAGTCGTCGCATTGTCTCTGCAGAATTCAATCATATCGTCTACAAGGAATATCTTCCTAAACTTGTAGGAATGGAATTGGTGGAGAAATACAATTTGAGACCAAAGATCTCTGGATACTTCAAAGGTTATCATATAAGGCTAGACATTCTACAAGAAGACTGTTGCAGGATACGACGATACTTGTGATGCTTCAATTTCTCATCCATTTGCAACTGCGGCATTCAGATTTGGTCATACTTTGATCAGAAGGTGTTCTTATAGGGTATTCTGTTTGGAAGAATGTGTTTATAGAATGTTCCCTCGAATGGATTCCTCCTTCCACAACATGTCTGCCCCTGTCGACCTTGCTGAACATTTCAACAACGTCGAACCCATTTATGATGTTAATGCAGGTCAATGATGCTCTATCATTCAAACGGTTCATTGTACATTTTCCTTCTATCGGAGATACATTTGATCGAGAATCTCTTCAGGTGGAATGGATTCCCTTCTCATGGGTCTACTGGGAACTCCTTCAATGGCATTCGATAGACACATCACTGATGTATTCTATCATCATTGTTCTCACACATTCTCTTTTCTTCTTCAGGCTGTTCGTAATCATCTCTTCGGTCGAAGAGGACATCCAAAGTCAGGAATGGATCTGATTACAATCAATATTCTGAGGGCAAGAGACCATGGAGTTCAACCATACAACGACCTCAGGTTGGGAATAAACAGGACATTGTGATATTGCTGTTGCAGACAGTTTTGTGGACTGAAAAGGGCAAATTCATGGAGTGATCTTCTTCCTTCGATGGATAGATCGTCCATTGAGGCATTGAAGAAGGTTTGAAGGTACAGACTTCGAAGATAGTAGACTGCCCTTCAGGTATATGAACATGTGGATGATATTGATTTGTTCCCTGGACTCCTGTCAGAGACTCCAATCAGAGGAGCACTTATGTGAGGGATAGACAGTCAATCGTGTCACTTCATCCCTTTGAGGCCTCCAACAATGGCTTGTATCATCGCTGAACAATTCGAGAGACTCAAAAAGTGTGATAGATTCTACTACGAGAATGATCTTAATCACATCAAATTCAGCAAGGGTGAGAGGACAAAGTGGAGAACATGGAAATGATTAAATCTTTTAGAACAGCTCGCACAAATTCGTCGTGTGACTCTGGGAGCAATTCTTTGTGCCAATTCAAAGAGTATGATCAAAGTTCAACCAGATGTTTTCATCATGCCGGATGACCTCACGTAGTTGTCTTCTATGATTTCTTACAAGTGACTCATTCAGGAATGCACAAGTGCCGTGTCGTGATTTTGAGAAGATTGACCTAAAACCATGGCTGGACAGACGTGAGGATACTGTGTCTTTCCCTGAATGAGATTGTACTTGCAGCTACTTGTTTCATCGATGACAAACACATTGCAAAGGGAGACACGATGAGGAAGACTCCATGCATGTCATGTACCTGTACTGCTGATGGGGTGAGTGAAGACATCGAGTAATCAGGAAGACCTCCTCTTCAGCCCCGTTGTCGATCTCTGGTCGTTGGAAGTTGTAAGCAACTCCTGAAGGACTTCACCATTCAGGAGATCAAGAAGGTAATGTATTGTGAAGGAATTGTATATAGAATGATCCTTCAGGACATGTCATGTGTCATCCAGTGTGCGTCCTTATTGAGAAAGGAAACCAACGGAGATTTCTAATCAGACGTGTACACAATCCTTATTTATACTTTATTCTGTGGATAGACATGCAATTGCTTTGTATTTTATGCTGCCTAATATGTGTACCTATATTGGAATGTACCTATCTAGATTGGAATATCCGTACGTTATTTCTACCACGTTATCTTCAGTACAGGTTCGATCGGTTGTTCCCTGGTAGCGCTTTCAATGTCTATTTATCTATTTATGTGTGTCTATTTATGATAAACAATGTTTGGAAGATCTGCAAGAAATGGGTTTTTTTTGTTGCAATGACATGATAAATGAGAAATGGTCATTCACTCTCCCCTCATTCCTCTGTATGCCTCGGTCTGCCATGAAACAGTTGATATCGAGAAGAAAAACTAAGGAAAGGTTCTCGTTTGTTTCATTGTCTGAGGTATTCCATTAAATCAGATCAAAGGAAGAAGTGGAGAAACTGGTTGGATTACAAGAGAAACAGGAACAAGAGTTTGAAGAGAACTGTGAGACATACAAGGTTCGAGTCTATATTGGGACTCTTTCAAAGAAGACTCTCAGGCTGTAGTGGAATGTGTCGATAAGTGCAATGAAGCCATTGGATACTACTCAAGGAGAAATCTATCTCTGGTACGAAGACACTACCGTAATCCCTTCGCAAGTGCTTGTTCAGATCAAAGGCCGCAATACCGTACAGCAGATCATGGAAACTGACGCACTTTCGGTATGGAGGGAGTGTTGAGAGGAAAGACATAGATGGATTCAGATGATTCCCAAGTTCTCTGATAGTAAGAACTCGAGTGATCAAGTGATTGTGGATGCACTCACTTGTATTACAGAAATATCATCTGAATGGGCAAAGTTGGATGTGAGTATCTTCTACTTTGGATAACGACAGTAAGTATTTGAGATTGATCACTCTTCACAAATGGAACAGGCATTGCAACCACTGACACAATGGTTGAATGAGACTGGAAATGTCACTCTGAATGTTAGTGGAGAGGGGGATGAGGAGGATGAGGAGGGGAGGATTGAGGAAGTGAAACAGTGTCAGACTGCAAGGAAAGAGATTGACAAGGCATTGTCTAAGAAGGCAGGAGAGAAGATGCAGAAAGAAGTGAGAAGAGAGAAAGAAGGAGACAATGAAATGAGAAGATGTTGAGGTGGAGATAGCCAAGGACAAGTATCTCACACTGCAGAAGGCACTGGTGAATGACAAGTTGATAGGAATTGGAGGAGGAGGATGAATGATATCATTGAGGTTCTCACAGATTGACTCCATTCAAGACTCGAACAGAAAAGTATTCGTGGATGTTATGCAGAGGATGGTAGTCTCGATCCTTCTGGACTATGCCATCATGTTCATTCAGAAGTCATACCACACAGTGATGATATCTTCCTCTGAAGCATCATTCAACAAGGCACTCGAGAAATTGGATTCTGTAGCCCAGGTGGACCAACTGTTGTGCTGGTGTGCAAGTGATCTTCCAGAGTCGAAAGAGTCCGAAGGGATCAAAGAAAGAAAATCGTCGAGTATCACAAATGGTACAAAAAACACAGTTTCTTCAATAAGTAGACCCCTTAAGCAACCTCCCGTGAATCCAAAGACGGATAAGCAAAAGGGAATCAAGAAGGCGGCAAAAGGATCTAAGGAAGCGACGAAAACTGAAGAAGAAGGAGGATGATCCAAGAAGTTGTCTACTCATTCACTAGATCTAACAATTTGCAATTCTCTTCAAACGCACTGAAACCTTCTTTTAATACCGAATAAAGTTCATAATAATTACCATTGTAAGACAACGCACAAAATTTTCTTACACTGAACATTCAAAAGCTAGGGCGGTATTCAATGCGTGACGGAAAAAATTGACCAAATATTGGTCACGGGCGCGAAAATTTTCGCCCTCGTGATGAAAAATTGGTCAACTGTTCAACATTTTTCGCAGAATGAATTTTTCGCTGCGCTAACATGCGATTAGAGTGTGTGAAAGAGGTCATGTGCAGATCGTGTCGTGATCTATCTCACAGTGGTATGAAACAAAATTTCTCGGTTTTCTTAGAAATATCACGACACTTGAAAAGAAAACCGCACTTTCAGCCGCATTTTTACGGACGCGCGAATTTTCAAAGCCGTTGGCGAAAAGGATTCCGTGCGCGAATTTTTTGTTAACGGATGAAAAGACGGTTTCTTGTCTGAGGCATGGCTGGACAACTAGAATTTTTTTTTCGGCTATGTGCATTTTACGCACAATAAATTCGCATGCACATTGACGCTGAAAATGTTTGGGAATAAGCATCTCTGTTCGCAGAGTGATCGAACAAAAGCGTTACGGAATTCGATATGGGTACCCCTTGCCCAAAATTTCGTCACGCTAATTCACGGCTTTTGCTTCAAAAAGGCGTTACAACCAGTAGAACAAATGAAACATTGCCACTAAGAATGCAATGTCTGCATTTTTTATACATATAATGCTCCGATCAGCGAAGAAGGCAGGCAAGACCATCTCGTTCCTTAACTTTTACACGTGATGTGACTACCAAAACGTTAAATTGTCCATGTGAATCTGTTCGCACATATACGTATTGTCCCATGGAAATGTAGTAAATGATTGTAATG
>JACMIF010000341.1:25411-43669 GCA_014805445.1 Diplogasteroides magnus | reverse complement strand
TTCCAGCTATACAGGGTTTGCTGGGGGCAAGCCAATTTTTGTCTTTTTCATTTTAAAATACTTTTTGAAGGTAGTTACTAATTATTTTCGATATTAAATTGTAGTATATACGAAAAGGAACCAAAATCAAATAAAAACAAAAATATGATTTTATCGTGACAGCGTCCCTTTAATTGAGTAGTCTATAATCAAACATTTTTAGAAAATACGTGCTTTGGATTTGTAAGGTGACCGGAGTTTGTGGCGGGAGCGGTTGATAATGTGCAATGTTCAACTAGACACCGGCGATGTTGTTCTTAAAAAAGATTCATTTACAACTTATATTAGTGATGAAAAGATTATCATCTTCAGTTGCTTTGCCGGAAGGTTAGATTCATCTTATTTTCACGATTTCACACAATTTCTTCTTGATCACAGTGGGAAATGGAATGAAGCACTCTCTTTGAACGAGACCATGTCGTCTGGTGGCCCAAGCACGAAAAATATCAGATTTGACGTCACATCAACAAATCCACGTATCATTTTTCAATACATAAATCGATATGAATTTGCCTACTTTCGAGCGAATCCATATTAAACAGATCAAGTCTCTCATCATACGACATTTGAGTGCGTTCACACCTATGGCACACATTTTTCTTTCTCGATCGCACTGGGAAATTGCGTAGAACCAAAGAAAGTAATCACACCTCGCCCACCGGGTCGGTATAAAGGGAGAGGGTAGAAAGACAATGTTACTGAGAGAATCATGCTCCATTCCCTCTATATAATGGTTTTCTGTATTGTGCATCATGCCAATAGTCAGCGAGACTATTTGATATTCGAGAATCATGAGTTCGAACGCTAAACTTTGAATCGCCTTTTTTTTCTTTTTAGCAGCCTATCAGGGTATTTTCTCTCAATCATTCCACCCGATTTCCTTATTGGAAAATGAAGAGCTGTCAGTTATCTGCGGAAGGAGCTACGGTATGGCTGCTCATTTTTTAATCGTAAAAACGAAATGTGCAGATTATGGGCGTTTCAAGCGATCGACGGGTGGAGAACTTGCAAGATTGGGGCAGTTCCCGTGGGCTGGAGTATTGGCACTTGGTTAGTTGAGTAAATATTGGCTTACACAGTTCGTGATTTGATTCAGCCAACGATCACAGTCGAATCTGCTCATTGTCTATGATCTCACGTAGACACGCCCTCACTGCTGCACACTGTTTCGTTGAACATGTAGACAACAGGTAACATGCCAGTTTACGGATAATTTGGTCACGGTAATACGGATGAAATATACTGTATGGGTAGATGTTGGTGAAAAATTGATTATGAATAAAAATGCCTTTTAGTCACAACAGGATAAGCTCTGATTTTGTTCTTGGCAATATTGTGGCGGGATATGGAGGAAACTGCCATTATGGATCAGATGTAGTCCAAGGAGATGAGTGCATATGGAGCAATATGAAGGTTTGGAAACAATCAATATTAATTATAATGCTTTAAATTTAAGCGGAAGAACATTGCAAGAATTGCCGTGGTAACTAAATACTATAGATACACAGATGAGAACACATCAATTAATGATATCGCTATTATTGAATTCGCGGAAGACATACAAGTAAAATAATTTTGTTTGGTAGTTCTTATCTGATTTGTATTTCCAGGAAGAATTCATTCCTGTTTGCCTACCACAGCGAAACTCGAAATTACCGTCATTTGGAGCATTGTCAGGATTTGGTCTTTCTGAAGGACATGTCAATAGGCCACAACTTCGATATATCACTGGATCCCTTGCGTATAATACGACGAGACAAGTATATATTTTTACTGTATATTTTTTACTCAGCTTGAGAAAGGCACTTCTCGATCACATTCAGTGTCAACGTGATGAAAAATCTGGGGTCAAAAGTTCCCAACAGCGCGTTTTGCCTGCGTTCTTGCTGCGCAAGCTCGCGGCTTGCTGCGCAAGCTCCGCGACACTTTGCGGTCACCTTATTTCAGTCCTTTCTTTTGAACGGAGATCTCACATCCCCAAACAAAAATTTCGATTTTACGGGCGAGAAACACCTCGGTTGAGATGTATAGTCCCATGAGCTATGGATTGGATGATAGAGCCGGAGATATTGATTGTGCTATAATTGAAAGTCAAATTTTAAGGAGACCGCGAACTCCGATTCCCAGTAGGATACTAATCGTCCTGACTAATATTCAGGCTCCTGAATTACGAACAAGGGGATTCCGAAACATAAAAGAAACAAGGAAACATGGACTAAGGGCAACTAAGGGAGCTACATGGAAAGCGGTAAGTATTATAGGATATGTTATACCAGAAATATCCACTTAGCATTGTTACTAAACTCATTTACTTTAGGGTGACAGTGGGTCCCCAGTAGTTGGTTGGAGTGGTAAAAGCGAATATCAACGTGACACTGAGTTGATTGAATATATCATAACTAACATTCAACTTCAACGGGCTTAACAGTGATAAATTAAGCTCTGTTAGAACAAAGGAATGGCCAGTGCAAGATCACAACTGAGATCATGTAATGAAGATGGAATTTCCCTTTTCGGTGCCATAAAAGAACTTGTAAGATTCTTCATAAAGTGTTTGGAAGCGCCATGGCGGTTCTGTGAAGAAACGAATCTATTTTTCGTTCTTACACAGCCAGAAATGCAGGAAAAGTTTGGTCGATGCCTCTCATGTCATTTCGTACCAACAAAACAATATTGAGCCATGTGAAATTTTTTTGAATACTGCTCGATGGAGACGTTTTGATGTGCAACAATATTTCTATCAAAGCGGGGCTCAAATCACGTTGGCTGTTCATAAATAGAAATATGACGAAGTTGCTATCTAAAATGACAAAAGTGGAATGTTTCTGATTGTGGTGGTTTCAGATAGAATATTTCGATAAATACATGCATGCAACTCAATTCAACTACAACAAGAATGACAACTCTCACTTATGTATTCTTGACTGTGCTGTGAACAGAACAATTTTGTAGGACGTTTCTAATTCTGTAAAACATTTGCATCCAAAAGATGTCTTCCTTATCAAAATCATGGCTTTCAATTAATGCCGTTAGTCGAAGGCACACATTGTCTCTACATACTATGTAGATTTTCGTTCCTTTCACAAATACAGACACAATCTTTTCTCCAGTTGAATAAATAACGTAGAATATTATTGATCCTCCAGATGTTACGTCTTCTAATGATTCTATACTTTCGTGTCCAAGGTGTTCTTCTAATTCGTTGAGATTTTCCAGAGGTTCAGGGCCCTGAATTATTATGAGTTTATTCAATCCAAATGATGATGCATCCAATAGTTGCTGAAATACGCCGAATTTGTTTCATGCAGAAAGCTACAGTTAAAACCTGCACAATATGACGAATTCCATGAGATGTCAATCCTCGAACACAGGTTAGATGGACCTTTTCAAGGCTACTTCTGAGACATATCTTCCTCAATTGAACATCACTGAGTATTAGTGGGGATTCGCCGCAAAATCGGAGAATTAGTATTCCTGAATTCAGTACGGTCAGATTAGAAAACAATAAGATTGATCGACCTGATGCACAATTCGAATAGAAGGCATCATCAAAGAGATCGAATCGGACGAAATCTCGTGAAGCTTCAAATTGAAAAAGCCTATAACAAGCAATCATCCGCAGTGACTCGTTGGATAACTGTAATCCGCTATTGTCATGCGGAAGAAGAACTACGAACCTCTACAAGATCGATCTTGAGCAGACGAACTTCCCTCGCTCTCTCAAGTACACTTCCTTCAGTATGAAGTTGAACGACCAGTTCATCGGTTAATTTGCACTTTATTGTAAGAATAGAGACAGTGGATCCTCTGAATTGCCAATTTAAAATTGAATCAGGAATAAATCTCTACCTCAGAAGTAGATTAGCACATTCAGAGAGTGTTTTTCCAATCAAAATCTGCTTGTCACGTCTTCCTCTGTTGAATACACCAACGCATTTCAAATCAGTAAGGAGAATTCTATAGAAAGATGGATATTTCGAATGAATTTCAATTATAAAATTAACCCGAAAAGCTTGTCCTCCACCCATAGGATCATCTCCGCCTCGTGGTGGTTCTCCAACATCAGTTTTCTTGTTTTTTGCCGTAGTTGTCGCTCATTCTGATCAACGATAGATTTGAGCCTCTGGTTCACTAGACGAAGGACATTTCTTCTGCGTGAAACATACTGTAGTATCTTCACAATAATCTCCACTGGAAAGTCTTCTATTCGAGTCATTTCTGAAAGAGTTAATAATTTCAGATATGCATTCAACCAACAAAAAATATCACGATGATCTGTTGCTTCTTAGACTATTCCGATAAAAGAGCTTAAAAATAATTCTCGAAATTCAAAACAATGGAGAAATGCAGCGGTCAGCTGTTTTCTCTGCATCTCGCAAATCGATCAGTTGAGGATATTCAGTCTCTCGTTTCTTCTCTGCTTCTTCTTCTCTCTTTCCCATCATGTGTTCTTACTAAAAAAATAAATGCATGCCACCCTTACGAAATAATCATCGAAAAATAAATTCACTCGTTTATTTACAAATCAACATGTGTTCGACTCTTTTGTGAATTGAATCTGATATGACCAT
Organism: Diplogasteroides magnus; assembly: GCA_014805445.1. Taxonomy (NCBI): domain Eukaryota; kingdom Metazoa; phylum Nematoda; class Chromadorea; order Rhabditida; family Diplogasteroididae; genus Diplogasteroides; species Diplogasteroides magnus. Next base: position 39,059 of record JACMIF010000341.1, on the reverse strand, counting down.
CTCGACCTTTTCATCACAAACTCTCAAAGACACCAATCGATTATCATTTGTGTAGACAAGGTAGAGGATAGCTTCTTCTTCTCTTTCCTTCAACATCTTTTCTCCTCTAATTTCCTTCTTCAACTCATTCAGATTCTTGAGTGGACGCATTGCATGAAACATAACATATTTGTCGAATCCAAATGGTTTTGATTCAAGAAGAATCTGAAGACAAAACACCTGTTACAGCTGAAATTGTATCGAAACCTGGACTATCTCTCTTATTCCTTTAGTTGTGACTCCATCAATAACAGCAACATCAACAAATACCAGGTCTCTTCGTTCACAAAGCACTTTGAACTGATCATCGCTCAAGTACAAAGGTGATTCCTGGTTGAAGCCCATCTCCAACATTCCTGATACATTCGGTAAGTGATTTATAATACTTGAACGATATACCGGAATTCGAATTCTTATAGAAATCATCGTCGAAAAAGTCTTGTCGAGTGAAATTGGGTGCGGATTCAAATTGGAATTGTCTGGTTCCAACCAGACGTTTGAACGACTCATTCGTTAACTGAATCCTCCTTTTTCAGTAAGTCTTATGTTAGATAGCTCACAGTTTCAATGTCCGTTTCCAAAACTCGAACTTGCACCGTGCGTCCGAGGATTTCCTGAACAAATAGCCTCCAGAAATCTCAATATTTAATATACAAAAAAACCTCAATTGCGTCCACAACATCCTCATTTATTGGATATGTGATGGTTAGGGGATCGATCGAGGCACCTCTGAAGGGAATCTGTGGTAGGCATAAAAAGATATGTATCTGACCTCGCAAGCATTTCCATGCAATAAATGAGAGAAGAGCCAATTAAGACGGCCTCATCACAACTTTGAGGAACATTTACAACACCAACACATTCCCAATTCGAGAGAAGAACACTGCAAAAAGACTATTACAATAAAAACTGAAGGTGTTCACCGAATATCGTCCTCTTCCCTAATCAGAACCAAATCTGCGTATTCCTCTTCACAACTTTCAAGTGAAAATCTCTTGAACTCAGTCCTCATCTTCTTTTCATTCGAGTCAACGATGGATTTGAGTTTTGTATTCACTAATCGAAGTGAATTCAGTGAACGGGGAGGAATGTCGCATTGAAGAATTTGAACGATTACTTCAGCAGGAATGTCATCGAATTCGGCCATCGATCTGTAATTCAAGACTCGAATGGACGAGAAAACAGCACAGGGAAAAATTAGCGTTATATTTTCCCGGCTCACAGCGCGCATGAGATCTTTGAGTTGAAATGAAACGAAGTCCTCTCTATGAGTCAGAATGCAAACTCAAGAAGAAGAAACGTTCGGTTGACTCATAGACTATGGGCCATAGTCAGGCGGGCGTTTGTTGTGTAATATGGCAGCCACTTCTCGCATATCTCACTGTCTCGCACACTCTTTTCCTCTTCAAAACACGTCATTCTCAAAAACGAACGAATCATTTATTTAAATCAACACAATCAATAATTGAAACTTATCTACTTCAAATTACGACTAGATTCAGCAAAAAGACCCGGAATGTGTTTTCATTACCCGTTCACGAAAATGTAATAAATACATAGCCAGCGAGGCAAATCATTGTTATATATTTCGGGCATTTCTTTAGAGCGATTGAGAATCATTCGTAGCGTTGGATGATAAAGGTTCTCAAGTGGTAAAATATTTTTGTGATGATGCTAATGGCACGAGTTTTTTTTTAAATGTGACGTTCTAAAAATCTCAAGGATGGCCAAATCCTTAGAATCTGCTCATTCAATCTAAATGTGGAACTTCCGTCACAGCGACAGGTGGTCGATCGGAAGGTATTTGATATCTCCTTGGTATGCACCAATACTTGCGGTATATAGCGATTAGGAGACAGGCAGCCACTTCTGGAACGATATACTCAGTTCTCTTCACTTTAACAAATGTCTTTACCGTTGAGCACTGCGAAAACGGCCAACGTGAGGTCCAAAGCCTTAAAATGATGGTTTCAATAAACCTTCTTGTAAGCCAGTAAGTTAGGACATTTCAATAACGATTAGTGCCTAGCTTGAGAGGCACAATGAGTGTCAGTTCCTCTCTCAACAAATTGCATTCAATACAAACCTGATATGTGGGAGTCCAATCCCTCCACCCGTCAATGTTTTCTAGTACCTTCTCTTCATGCTTGTACCACAGGGTCTTGGACCAGTAATTACTCCAACTAAATGACATTTCTTGCTTATGATAAGTTTCATAGTAATATGAGGCACAACGTGATAATTCTAAACGTGTGGTGTGGAAATAGATACGAAATGATTGTGAATCGTATACGAAGATCGGAATGGGGTGACTTACTGGAATGAATTGACAGTGAGGTCGATGGCAGTGATAAGATTCATTGGAAGAGCCACAATCAGTGAGAGAAGATGGACAAAGGCAGGCCATTTCATATGTTGAGTACGAACTGCGAAGAGACCAGTGAAGGCGGCCATCTGGAATGGATACGGTAATGAAATGACAAAATGGATACTGTAGACTACAGTCTGTATTATGTGTATTCAAATGCTTATGAGTCATCATATTTGTGATTAGCATAATCTGCACGGATAGTGAAGTGACTGACCAGATTGAGTAATGGAGGGAATACATTTGTGCCATCAGAACAATTGACTGCATCGTACATGAGAGAGAATTGCATTCCGAGACAAAAACAGACACCTGCAAACATTGAGAATCGTAATTTCATCTTCGCTTTTTGGCAGTTATTAACAATAGATCATTTTAGTTACGTTTCAAGAGCGCAATATATGAAAAATGCTTTGGAATACTTTTTTAAAGATTGATAATGTTAGAAAATGCCCTCGAACAACGCTGGAAGAAAATATACATTTGCTTGGATTTCCTACGCTACTCATAACTCAAGAGATCTTCGAATCGGTTGCATAAGACGTTGTTATATTCATAGTAAAAACAGGTATTCAAATGTATTTCGAACAAATAAATCTCGAGGGAAACGCTTCCTTCAGCATGTCCTCTCTTTACAGCACGAATAAAACAGAACTCACATCCAGTAATGAATAAAACAGAGGCGAGGACAAGATGAGCGTTCACGGCATATACGAATAGCTGAAGAAAGATTGTAGCTGAGATTCAGGACCTTGTCGAAGGTTGTTTCAGACAATAAATTCATTCTTGAGTACAGTGAGTTATTTTCACTTGAATTGGGCCCAAACTGTTATCAGAACTGCATGTATGAGTAGGGATTCTCCGCAATAGTTTGCAATCAACCATCGCTTTCCCTTTTGGATGACAGACTTAAAGAAGCCGTAAACCGAGTTGTCCCATCGTTCTAGACGACTACTTTCAAAATTGCATAGGAAATTTCAAAGTGCAGCTATCGTTTCAAACTCAACTGATTTGCATGTGACGAGACGCCACACGAGTCATTTTTTCGAATTCCCGCGCGGTCGATTCCAGGGAAGCTCCAGGGAAGCGCGGGAATTCAACTTCAAATTTGAATAATGCGGCGAGGAAAGCCTTTTGAGAGATGAAAATTTGGGATCCTACATAATAGAACATGCTCTACAACGCTGCGCTTCCAGAATAGTTGACCCAGAATCTCCCCTGACGGCTTCTTTAAAGAGATTTTGGAGCTTTTATGTCCTCTGTGTTCATTGTGGTGTTCCTCCTTGACTCACCTTCCATTGTTTCTCGGGCACGTCAATCAATCCTCGGGCATTGATTTCCTGCAAATTGTTGGTTTGAAACAGTCGAGAATTGGTTTTCACACATTCTTTAATGATTCCTTAATGAATATGGTATGCAAAAAGTTTCATTCGGTCATTTTTCACATAAGTATTGTTATCTACTCTCTTGTCTCGCTTCTCTCTGATCAGTTATTGTATTTTATCTTTAAATGAGGAGATGTGCTGTTTATCTATTGCCATGAATCGTAAACACATTTGATATCTTAGTACATACATCATCCAGCTTGAGGGAGACTCGGTCGATTTCCTTGTTGACTCTCTTCCAAAATGGAAGTGGTTGATCAGTGTTTATGGCCATCTCAGAAGATTCGTCTTCTTCCATCATTCTGAATCATTTGAATACGGTATGAACGATTATGGATGCATGAAAATAAGGCCTTGGAATAAGGGAGACAAGAATTTTAAGTATATTGATCATGTAAAAAACGAAATTATGGTATTTCATGAAAAACCGACTGAAAAGGGAGAAAAGAGAAAAGTGTGAGGTCCAAAGACACCTCTTTTATCAGTGAGTAACGTCGCAATCGATGGAAGACACGGCATTTGATAGTGAATTCCGATGAGAGAGTGGAGGGAGACTGAAATGGAATCTGTGATGGGAGTGGTAACCGGGAGCGAATATGTTTCACGAGCAATGAACATTGAAAATTGAGCAGTTTAATTACGGAAACAATGAAATATCGCTAATCCACTCCGTTTAGAGGAGTGGCAACGTCACGAGTCCAGATGGGAAAAGCAAACAATTCACTCAAAATGCCGAAATTGCACGATGCCAGCTCACAATAAAAATGTTCCATTTAGAAGAGGAAATAATTTCGGTGACTAGAATCCACATATCGAAAAGGATATTAGTGAAAGTATAATATCAATATATATGAATGAAAGTGCATGGGTTCAAGAGTGACAGATTAGTTTTGAATTCAATCATTGCACTGTTTGCTCATGTGAGGGAGAAAGAAATAGGATCATACAGAATCAGATAATGAAATGAAGTTAGGGGGAAGGAAAGATAATGAGGAGCTCATCATGATCAAGCAACAGATTCAATAATGTCATCACTGATTCAAAATAGGCCATCCATAGGGAATTCTAACATGCCTTTTCACCGGTTGTCTAATTGTGAAAGCCCCAGAGACCACAAATAGAAAAAGCAAAACGACGTGCTAGCCTATTTTTTATAGCCATTGACGGAATGAATGATGAAACAATAAAGAATGAAGAGCGTCATTGTCTTTGGCAATGACCCTTCAAAACATCCACTAATTTCGACGTCACTGGCTCAATGAATGTCTTTTTCTCTCCAAATAGAATTGAATGAGCGTAACTGTTGGATAATGCGACTATGGGTGGACGGAATGAAACTCAAGTGCAGCTTAACAAGGATAATTAGCTCAATTGTAGGTCGTATCCCGTCACGCAGATGGAGAATGAAGAGAGGAAGATACATGTAGTTATATATTCTTTCGGGAGTCAGGACATAGGGTAGTCCTTCGATATTACGAAATAGGTGTAATCAGCAAATTACATAGTCATCCAGAATGATCAATGAAAAAATGTGAGTAGATATTGTGCATCCCAACATAACGGCTGCTCTAGCCTAGAAATCACACGTTTGAAACATATCCTGAATCAAAAGTAATGGTCTAAGAAACGCCAAAATCACGCACAAATAGAATAGGCAGTTGATCAAAATAGTATGGAGATTGCTAGATATAACCTACTGCGCGGCATGAGTACTTTAAGTGTTGTTGAAAATGGGGGCACGAAAAGGAGGAGGACTGGTAGTGCAGAGACTGAAAAGTCAAGATTAGACGAATGTTGCTGGGGCAACGACGACGAAGTGAGCAAAGGATTTGAAACAGTTGAGAGTGCGGGGGAAATGGGATTGACATTGTAGACACGACTGAAGGGATGAAAGTACAATGAAGTTAGATGAACAATCCAATTTTGCATCATTTCCACTCTCAGAGATTGTTTCATTCACGCGAAAGATTCAGCCAGGAAGCAAATGAGGAACAATACAATCCATAGAAAATGAAGAGAGTGCACCATATTTGCCCAATTATAGTAAAATAACGATTGAAGCAGTGCATTGTTTGTGTTCATTTTATCAACATAGCGCAAAAGTCCTAAACGTAGTTCCTTGAGACGAGCGTATGCAGAAAACACGCACAATGCATCTCGTAGAGCCGTAAAATATGAAGGAAAGTGAATGCAAAGCAACACAGGAACGTTGATTCATGCTTTCAGCGTAAAGAGAAACAATGTTTGAGAGTGGAAGTGCATCAAAAACGAGATTCCGTCTCTCACATCACTCTGCTTTTATCCCTACAACTTCGAATGGAGGGATAATCATGAACTGTCAATTCCATCAACTAAGGCCCTGTGAAAATGTGATTATTTGGGACATATTTTAATAGATATCCACTGGATATCTATTATAATATGTCTCAGATCCACCCTAATATCCAGATATAAATAGCGTTATATTATAGATTGATATTTCGCATTACGAGATAATGAATAATTGCACGTGCTATCATTAAAATACCTATTACCAAAGGAAGAGGTTCGTCACTAATCACAATTAATTGATACCCAAGAGTTGCGATTTCAAATTCATCACCAATATGGCTTAAATGCCCTCGGGCGTGATTGCACGTGTCCATTGAGTGGCGGAAGGATCAAACAGAAGATGGTGAGAAGAAGAGGAAGAAGTTGCAGAGAGGCGTCAATCTCACATTTCTCTCTTCACTCACTGATCGTCTCTTCTCTTCTTCCTCAATCATCAGACTGGAATGACTGGGAAAGGTGCCATATTTGACGACTTCAAGAGATAAACGTACTCAGGCTCTATATCTAAATTGCGTTTGTTTCTTCCTCAAGCAACCTAGGAGTCAAACCTCATTGTTTTGTTATTGTATAAGTGGAAACCTTATCCCCACGTGCAAACACTTCTAATGTGGAAGCAACGACAATATGCAACAACACAGTAAAATTAAGGGTAAAGAAATAAATGCTGTCTCCATTCGTTGGTTCCTTAACATCCGAAACAAAACAGCAAAATCTGCAAAATATCGACAAAATATCGAATGTATAGCGAGAATAAAATGTCATGATGTATAATAACGCCGTAGAATGAAAAATATGTTCAATTAAAAGGACATGTTCAGAATGAGAGAGAAAGAATTGCGTCCATCGGATGGGATCATTAGAAGGGCCGTCATCTAATGGTAAGACAGACTTCTAATGGTAAGACAGACCTACTACATCTCATTTAGAGTGCATCTCAAGTATCAATGGAATGACTCCCCAAATGGATTGTCTTACCGAGGCTCAACGTCACATAAACATTCATAGAAGAGGCATTTTCGTTAGGTTGTTTCCTAAACCTATATCTAGGTCTCCTAGCAAGGAAACGATAAGAAATCATTCGATTATGCTTCTAGCAAGACTTTGTTTGCAAAAGGATGAATAGCAGTGAAGAATCGAGAATTTGAATCCATGAGTGAGCACTGAACAAAAGAGGAAGCAAATGGCTCCCTTGTCTATGTTTATTTGCGTCTTGAGAGTATGCAAAAAGAAGAAGAAAGCGTCTTCCCGTCTGGAGTAGAACGTTCCTCCAGGCGGGAAGGCGTGGAAAAGATGGCAAATGTGTCTACGTTCCCATTCTTCTTCCCCATCTTCACGGCTCTCCGACGGATAATAGAGTGAAGGAAGTGGAAGAAAGATGATCACGTCGTTCGTTTATATGCAAAGGGCATAAAATATGGAATGACGTCATCCGCCTTCGATTGAAAATACATGTGATTTTCTACAAGCATAATTGTCACATAAAGGATAAGTGTTTCCTGATTTCCTGCATCCTCTAACCATGCGGATCCCGTGTTCACGTGTAAACTGTGCGGTGAAAGGATAACGAAACGAGTTGGGATCTCCCCTCGCTGTCTCTATTATCATATTTTCTCCCGTCTATGATGTCTTGTAAAGGAAAGACCGGGACATTGTAAAGACAATCAAATGTTCGTATTCCCAATCCAAGTTGGATGGTCATCTCATTTATCTCCTTTCCTCTCTCTTCTCTTTCTCTTGTACAAATCAACCCGAGACTAGTCTCCCACTGACCTCAAGACACGTCGCTCAAATCTCTCCAATGTCCAATACCTACCTCATTCTGCTCTCCTTTGCCGTAAGTTGTCCATTCATATATTCAAATTTGAAATAAATACTAACCGAAGATAGAACAGAAAACAATTCATTTAGGTAACTGCAAATGCATTAAGTTCATGTCAAAAGCTTGCGATGTGCACTCTGGAGAAGTGTATTGCACAAGGGAATTGGACAAGAACACCACAACAGGATGAGGTTTACAACACAATTCCAATTGAATTATCATATCGTCGCCCCGAATATCATTCAAAGTCGTATATTAGACATCTACTGGATCTTTGTACACAATGCCAAAAAATGAAAGGTGAATCTGCAGCATATGCAAGAATTCTATTAGACATCGGATAGGGACGCAATAGAGAGACGAGTTGTTGTAACAATCTCGATTGTCCATTGCATGGCGTTGTTTATTTGCATAATCCACTCCACACATCCGAATACAAGAGAGGAAATAGAGGGGAAAGAGGACAATAGGGAATTGCTAGTGTGCTATTTTAATTTCCTTTGCTATAGCATTGAGGGACTTTAGTAATTAGCAACTATCACATTCCGAAAACAAATAATATCTACTATGAACAGCAACTTCGATTCAATTATTGGATATATGCACGAAATTAGTCAAAAGTCTTGCTGATAAAATAGACTAAGAACGGAATGAATTCAGTTAATCGAACACCTCATCGATCGCATGGACTTTGGATGCATTTATGGCCCTTCGTGCTACGATTTTTGTATGGAGGTAAGATGTGACATAGAAAAGAAATATATAGAATTTGGTCGGTGCCCAAGGATTTGTAGAACATTTGATTAGAGAGTTCGAAATAAAAATAAAAATGTCATTTTCTTCAGTGTGAACCGTGTGAGTACGGAATGAAGCAGATCCGAAACATGATCATCGACAATAAAAGTGGTGAGTGAAGCGAATTTTAATTGAGAATACTACCAATCTGTGATCATAATTTCTTTACCGATGCACCGCGCTCTTTCTCTTTTCATTTCCATGAGACGGGTGAAGTTTGCTACAAAATTAATCGTTGGTCCCCTGAAAAAAGTGTTTGGCGTGGGCCATTAGGCAAGAAGGCGATAGAAACCAGTTCATGTTTCCTTTCTGGTGGCAATACAAGAGAGAAGAGTAAGTAATGGCTTGTTCACTCAAGGCCAATCAGTCGATCTTGTCAATACGCAAACGCTGCACCCCAAAGTATTCAGACTGTAAATATTTGAAACGAATATCAGAAATCTCTTTCAAACAAAAAAGGTTACAAGCTGAATTTTCTAGCTATTCCGCAGGAAATATTGAACTATCTAGAATATATTGTCAAATTGAGCATTTCAGGCGCAAAAATTGTCATTTGTATTTTTGTTGTGGTAGACCGCAAATTAGAGCAATATATTCGGAATACTTTTGAGAAGGGCAGTGCAAGACCATGGAGAAGTGTGCTCAGGCGTGTTTTAGTGATCAGGTGAACTTATTTTTCCCACTCCTTTTTAATAGATTGGTCTAGTCTAACCAGCCGGACACCCATCGTTTATGAATTTCCCCTGACAATAAACACACGAGTAGTATGCATACCAACGGAACTGTTGATCTTGCCTATATATCTCACAATTGAAACATATCAAGAAGCGAGAGCAGAAGTCTGAGAAACGACGAAATTATTTAAAGGAAAGATAGTATTCATAATAATGGAAGTATGTTCTATCCAGGTCCGATGGCGGTCTCCCTGGGAATGTTTCCGTGCAAAGTGTTCATCAGAATGTTTCAACCAAAGGGGCTGTCACACTTGTTACGAGACCATGAAAAACATATTTAATGGATTCTGCTACAGGTATTGTGTTTCAAAAAATGTTTCTTTTGAAATACTCATTGTAAAACAGGACAAAAATATGGAATTTTATCCCCGAGAAAACATATTTACACCTTGTAACAAATCATTTTATGATGTGATATTTTTCCACAGAAAAGATGATGCGATGAAACTTATCCCGAACCTTTTCAGAGAGGGATACAACTACAAGTTCAAAGTGAAGTGTGGAGAGTTGTTCGCTAAGGCATCCACTGAATTGATGTTCAAGAAGAAGAAGATGGTCGAGATGTAATTGTATCCTCGTGCCATTTCTAATAACGAAATGAATCACGGCTAATAAATCCTGTATGCATTCAATTCCAGTTTGACACAAGCATGACACGGACTTTGAAACCTAAGGGCAATGACAAAGGCTCCGATTTTTAGTCGAAACACTTTCTACCCATTATTCTCTTTTTTGTGATCGTCTCTTCTTGGTACAGAAAACAGCTTGAACGAGAATAATGATGAGTGTTCGTACTGGATATTACTACCTATGAACAAGTATTAAAATGGTGATGTTGAAGATAGATTACTCATACCTCGGGTGAAGCCTATCTTTCTCTGTTCTCTTGTTCCTATTCAGTATCTCGTGCAGTCGCGTCACTTTGTTCTACGAAAAGAGATTGTTATCTGTCAAAAACAAAGGTCGTCATGTTCTTTCTGTGCCAGTTCTAGAGCGGTCAAATGATGTGGGAAAGTGAAGCAGATGAGATCAAATCGTCCGCTTTTGCTACAAGTTTAGCGAAGGAAAGAGGCGTTCTCGGTTGAAGTGAAACGCCTTTTTCACGCTTTCAGCCATCCAAAAGAGATTGATCGCACTAACTGATCTTTCAATCGCAGTCGTCACTTCATTGTTTACGACTAGGGTTTCTAAAACGGTAGTATAGTGCATTCGTGTGATTCACGTAAGAGCGGTTGTCTCACTCATACGATAGACAACTGCTCCACGAGGTTTAATGCACGCTACTATCGTTACAGAAACCCTTTTTCCCACTTTATCAATTCATTTCATATAACTATTCGTTTCGTTTCATTCACTTGTTCACTTTCAGATGAAACTCATCTTTTTACTACTGTTAGTAACTACAGTAGTCCTTCTCTCGGTTTCTGCGGACTCAACAACCGATGACAATGGATCATTAGCAGAACAAGACACTCGTGTGCAGCGATCGCCACAAAAGGAGTGAGTCAAATTCTCTCTTTGCTTATGTCCGGAACATGCAGTACCCGCAAGCAACATCCCAATAAACAGCACAATTCCTGGAAAAAACACCGTGGCACCAAGAAAAAGCACCTCACCTCCACCAAGAAACCGCGCACAAAGAAGAAAAATACTAATCTCACGAAAACTGGTCAAAACGTGAAAAAGAATTCCAAAATTAGCCGTGACCGCTCGAAATCGCCTTCGAGGAACAAGAAGAAGAGAGGACCGAGGAAGAACAAAAGGAGGAGGCCGATTGACAGGTGAGAGATACAGTCTTTCCCAGATCAGAAAAACACGATTAGTTTTTAGTAGAACTTTTCGCATTTTATCAATCAACCCGAAAATTGCTCCCTTCAGAGCCCACGCCTTCGCTAATCTCCGTAAAATGGGAAGAGGAGAGAAGGAGCCATCGGCTGCCGATTTTGAGGAACACGCCAAGATCTTTTGTAAATTGTTCCCTCACAGTGGAAAGTGCAAGTAAGAAATGAACCTTATAAATCTGCGATTTCAACGAAAAAACGAAGAACGTTCTCTCCCTTACTGATAGAATTTTCTTTAAAAACTTTCATTGTAAAAAAAACTTTGCCTCAGAAATGGAGCCCTCCCGACAATGAAAGATCTTTCGTACATAACCAAGCGAATAGAACGACGACAAAAGAAGAGAAGAATACCCAAGTAAGTTTAATGAAGGGTATATATTTAGTTCTCTCATTATGGGATATGTATGATTTGGAAATCGAATGTGCCTGCATATTCATTATTCACAAAAAATGCAATTACATTGCTTCGCAAAATGCAGAAATATTCTTTTGTTTTAATCATGATATTAGGTTGAGTGAATGGCAACTCTATCTTATACAAGCTGCCAAATTGAAGGAAATGTCCATGACTTCATCATAGTTCAATATAATTTCATCTCATTCTCACAATCATCTCTTGAGGGTGAACCGTAAACATCACTTGGACGGCATTCCAACTGATCTCGCAGATCGAATCAGGAACAGAAAGACAAAGTTTGGAAATGTTAACACAGAACAAGTACAGAAGTTCAAGGTGGGTCTGAGATGGGTGGTACACCGTCTCATGCTCTATGCATGAACAGTGCTGAGCTGATAGACACAAAAATATTGCTGGAAGTGAAACATATTAGAAAACCGTCTTCTTCTGTCGCGTCACTTCAACCCAAAATGCCCTACTCTATAATACGATCGTTTCTTCTTTGTAGTCAATATTTTCCGTGCGAGATGCTGAATTTGCACCCTTTGAACGTTTTGACGTCTCTATGTGTTTGTTTCTCGCAGCGCACACGCGACATTCTGCTTCACATATCCAATATGTTCAGATAACGGTATACTAGTAGGGAAAAATAGGTACTACATAATAGTGCGAATTAGACACTTTTCAAACTCTATGACTTATGTTATTCTCTGGTGCTTTAAGTATATTTTTTTCAATACGCATCTCGCTCTCAAGCGAAATGACGTATCACTGTCATAATATCTGTATTTTGAAACCTAGGGATCATGCAGAAATGGGAAGTTCAAGTGCAGGGAACAGCCGGAAGAAGCGAAGACGAGAAGAAAGTTGCTCAGAGATCAGGTAATTTGAATGATCATTTTAAAACTCATTGTATAAACAATATTCGTTTCTAAAATAACTTTTTACCCTTCAGCTCCTGGTAAACCAAATCGATAAGCAGCACGTGGAGGAAGAAGAGGCAGACGACAATGTCGAGGTTGGCACTCTGACAAGTACAGTAGTCAAGGATTCCGTTCGGCAGAATCAATATGTATAATTACAGCTGATGTTCGACCGCACATTACGTGTCAAGCGAGCTCTGTTGGAGAAGGCGAATCTGACGAACGAAGTGGGCCTCCATTTATAAGATATAAGAGTAAAATTATGTGAATTTCGTATAGAATTTACATGGATATAATGAATAATTTTTCACACTTTAGAGATCATCGCTTTATCTCACAGAAATGAATTAGATAGTGAAGGAAAACTTTGTAAGAACACATTGCGCTAGAGGGTAACGTTAAAGTTCCACATGGTATTCAGTAGAGCTGGCCAAATAGCTCATTTCGAGCTACACCGAGTCGAGCGGCTCAGTGAGCTAGATTGAGTGAGCTAGCTCACTTATTCTAGCTCGTGAATGATGAGCTAGCGGTAGCTCATTGCCAGTAAATATAGATTAAAATGGGCTTGATTATAAAATGCAATAATAAGAAAGCCTGAATTCGCTAAACTATGGTCGCCTTGCTTCTCATACTACGGCCCTAACGCATAAAACGGCGGCGCGAAACGTTTACGGTCAAAGTTTGCTGTAGAATACGGTAGGTATTGTAGTAAATGATACGATTTTTGAAGCCCTCTGGTTTATAACATGCACTATCGTTAAAAAGCCTTCAGTTTTTTAAAGTTTTAGTTTGCAACTCCATGATAGAATGATTGCATATTTCACTAATTTTAGTCCTTCACGATAGAATGCGATCGTTCTGCGCCCGCGAAACAAGAGTGAATGATGGTGAATCTCAGCTCATTTTCATTGTAGCTCCGAGCTAGATTGTAGGGTGTCGCATTTGGTGCTTTTAGTGCATTCGTCGTTCGTCTAATCTCCGCGATGCATGCGGTCGTCTCTGTCATGTAATAGACA